>JAHBCN010001995.1:0-101831 GCA_019359885.1 Listronotus oregonensis
ATTGAGACCAATAAAAAACATGTACCCTATCAGAACATTCCTTATGACAATCATAACATAGATTTTGCTAATGCAAAGGTACTTAATACAAAAAAGAACAAAAAAAGACAGTTTTTAAAAATGGTGGAGATTTTCCGGGGATAGTTTTAAAAAAGAAAAATATTGACGATCTAAGCATAATTTATTCTAGCCTATTAGAAAACTTAAAAAAAAAACGATAATTAATTTAGAAAAAATTTTTTTTTGTACCCTTTTATTTTTATAATAATTGTATAAAAAATAAAAGAAAGAAAAAATCCTAAATAATTTTTAAAAAGAATTTTCTGTAAAATTTCGACATGCACATGATACAATTTTTTCGAAAACAAAAAAAAAGAAAAAAAACCCTACAAAGGAATGTTGTCCTGATAAACATACGTTATTTTTCGATATGTATTAACTTAAAGGTTTTTCAAGATGTTCAAAAAAACACTAAAATGTATAAATTAAAAAAAAATTAAATTCAAAAATTATGAGCACTGGGATGAAAAAACAATAAATTGATTATGTTTTTAAAGCCTAGCCTTGAAAATTATTGCACGTAAGTTTTATTGTTATATTTTATTATATATTTTTTTATCGTTTTAAAACAATAAGTTAAAATATATAATAAAATATAACAATAAAACTTACGTGCAAAGTGAGTTTTCTTAAGGCTAGAGTCATTATAAGAAACATAATCAATTTATTGTTTTACATCCTAGTGCTCATAATTTTTAAATTAAAATTTTTTTAAAATTTATACATTTTAGTGTTTTCTAGAACATCTTGAAAAATACTGTTAAGTTAATACATATCGAAATCAATAGCAGTAGTGGTATTATCAGGACAACATTCCTTTGTAGGGTTTTTTTCCTTTTTTTTTTTGTTATTTCGTCGAAAAAATGTGTATACAGTGTGCATGTCGGAAATTTTACAGAAAATTCTTTTAAAAATTATTTAGGATTTTTTCTTTCTTTTATTTTATTATACAATTATTATAAAAATAAGGATGGATACAAAAAAAAATCTTTCTAAATTAATTATCGTTTTGTTTTAAGTTTTCTAATAGGCTAGAATAAATTATGCTTAGATCGTCAATATCTTTTCTTTTATCCATGCAACAACTATCCAGGAAAATCTCCACCATTTCTAAAAACTGTCTTTTGTTTTTGTTCTTTCTGTATTAAGTACCTTTGCATTAGCAAAATCTATGTTATGATTGGTCATAAGGACATGTTCTAATAGGGTACATGTTTTTTATTGAGTCTGCAATCGCTCTTATGTCTGGTAATGTTGCTGTAAAACAGTGGAAGTTTGTCCTATATAGTTACTGTTGCATTCTATGCAATGAAGAGAGTAAACAACATTCGATTTATTTAAATCACTATCTGTATCTTTTAGCCTGGAAAAAGTGTTTCCAATTTTTAAAATTTGTTTTCCACTTATTTTAAGGCCTGTATGTTTAGTTAAAATTTTTGCCAATTTGTGAAAAGTTTCACCGCAATATGGTAGTGAAAAATAATAAGAGGGTTGATTCTCAGTTGATAAGGCACTAATATTTCGAGAAATGTTAGTTGGTTGGTTATTATTGGATAAAACAGATGAGCTTTCTAGAGAAATAGCTAAACTGTGTTCATTGTTCTGAAGATTGTTAACTTCTATTGATCTATTGTTATTATTTAAATTATTAGTATTTATAGAATTATTTAAAAATTTATTAAGTAAGAATTTTGGATAGCCATTGTCTAATAAGATAGAGTAGAGCTTTTTTATGTTTTTATTAATATATGATGGATGACAAATTTTTTGTATTCTGTTTTTTAATGCTAGAATAAGATTGATTTTCATTTTTTTGTGTGGTATGAATGATAATTCATATATCTACCAGAGTATGTTGGTTTTTGATACCAGTCTACCTTTATTACATTGTTTTCTGTCCTTATTAGTTTAGTGTCTAAAAAGGGGACACTGTTGTTTGTTTCACGTTCTATAGTGAACTGAATTTTGTTGTTATAGCTGTTGAAAATGTTTAGTATTTCTTCAACGCCATTGGTAGGAACAGAAGTTACAATGTCGTCGACATATTTTTTTAAAAAAGGCAGCTGGAAACTTAATTTTGGGATACATTCTTCTAGCAAGTCATCCATAACATATTGTGAGGCAATGGGTGAAATTGTAGCTCCCATAGGCGTACCCAAGATTTGTTTATAATAATAATAATAATAATAATAATAATATATATATATATATATATATATATATATATATATATATATATATATATATATATATATATATATATATATATATATATATATATATATTATATTGTATTGTATTGTAATAAACGGGGTCGCTCGGCTCTCGTTGTTTAGTGCCCGGTAATTCCTATACCTTTAGCAAAGTTCAGGATACTACGCGGTGCAAGCTGAATAATATCTCTAGGAGTAGGATATACCCCTTCGAGGTATTTAAGCCGTTGTCGGGTCAGTTGTCTGCATTCACAGAGAATGTGTTCCGCAGTTTCGTTTGCCTCGTGACAAAACCGACATTGTTCATCCTCAGTCGTTCCCATTTTTTTGAGGTGATACCTCCAAGGGCCATGTCCTGTTAGGAAGTCGGTAACTAGTTTAAGTTCATTTTTTTGAAGTTCCAGTAGCTTCTTTGTGTACTTAGGTGAATGCGAAATAAATCTTTTCGCCTGCCTTTGTCCTGGGATGTTGTTCCAGTAAATCTCTTTTTGATTTTTTTTCCCATTTATAAATATATATATATATATATATATATATATATATATATATATATATATATATATATATATATATATATATATAAAATATTTTAAATTTATAAATATATATATATATATATATATATATATATATATATATATATATATTTTATATAATATATATATATATATATATATATATATATATATATATATATATATATATATATATATATATATATATATATATTATATAATATATATATATATATATATATATATATATATATATATATATATATATATATATATATATATATATATATATATATATATATATATATATATATATACATACTGATTGCAGACAGACACTACTAACCCTAAGGAGACCACGCTACACCTCGCGTCTGGTACTAGAATGTCATCGTGTCCTTGCGAATACTTCCAGCAGGAATATGGTCACCCTCTGCTGGACCAAAGGACACGCTAACTCCAAAGGTAACCACATTGCTGACTCGTTGGCCAGGAAAAATTTTACCTTTGGTAGGTCTTACAGGGTCTGGGATGACCTAATCAAAAGGCACTCTTATCAGCAGTTCACAAGACAATGTGATGAAACAGTAAACTGTAACTTTTCCAGGGACTTATTGAACTATTCTGACAGAGATACAGCTAAACATTACTTGGCAATGCCTAGGGCAAACCTTGGCCCAATCACTGGGCGTTCTTACTGGACATGGTCAATTACGAAAGCACCTCTTTAGAATGGGTAATAATGACACGGTGTGGAGGTTATGAACAGGAAGACGAGAGAGTGGAGCACATCCTTTGTGACTGCCCTGCATTCTCGTCTAAGAGAAGATCCATGCTGGGCGAGTATTGACTTTCCTTGGCCGATATTAAGGAGATTTCCCTCGGCAACGTTGTCACCTACCATCAGTAGGATGGGTAGCGTACTAAGTAAGGAGTCCTCTTCAGGAGGAAACACAACGGGCCTACTGAGGCTTAGGTGCGGTGATATCTATCATCCTACTAATTTTCAGATTCAGAGATTCGATTTCAATTTTAAATATATATTACAACATTGCATTTTTTAAAATATTATAAAGAGTGTCCCTCACACTCTTTATAATATTCTACTATTTGTTTTTAATAAAATTACTCCATTATTATTAATACACGTTTTATTTCAAAAATAGGTATTTGTAAAAAAATCTAAATTTATAAAAAAAAGATGTTAAGAACCTGAACATAGTACTTAATTTTTGCACTCCTTGTGTAAAATTTTATTATTTATTATTGTTTTTTATTAATTACTATTATTTTTTATTATTTATTCATTAATTTTTTATTATTTTTTTAACGATCTATAGGCCACTAGGTTATTCTTTAGTCTTCTAAAGTTATAATGCTTGGTTTCCATTTTTCTTGATTTTTAACGAAATATATCTGTAAGGTACTGGCACTGTTATTCCGTAATCAATATAAAATTTAATTTTATTATATATTTCAAAATTTTGTTATTTAATTTAAATCAAAATTTATGAACACGAAACGCGGGCAGTTTGCAATTCTTATTTCTTGCTTTATAGGCGTACTTAATTAACTGAAATTAAAAATTACTAAAAAAGTTAAAATTAGCTAATAATTTAGGAATATGATTTATTATTTTTATAAAAGTAATCAACCTAGCAAATGGTAAGTTTATTGCAATGTATATTTTATACAGGGTGTTCAAAATTTAAATTTTATAAGGTTTCCCTTATATTTTTTACAAATAACGAGTTTCTTTATAAATAAATGTAAAGGCCATGATATCAAAATATGGGTAATTTTCCTAAGAGAAAAACAGTCAAATAATATACCCAGTGTTCCATTAAAAAAAAAAAGCAATTTTAAATTGTATCTTTAGAACTGTAACTAATAAGAAATAATTAAGTAAGCCACTGGATTTTACGTAAAATTCTACATAATTATGGTACTTGCTTTTTTTATATTAATATTATTAAAATTTGAAAAACGCTCTGTTTTTCCAAGGCTAATCAAGTTAGCAGCGATCTTTTTTTGCCATTGCAGTTGTTTTAAATGTTTAACTTAAGAACGTACCATCAAATTTCCTCTATCTCCTCTAGTTTTCCTCTGAAAAGCCATTGAAAAGGCGCAACCTTGGAATCTGTCCCAGGGTTAAAAAGACGGTTAAATTAAAATCCATTTGGACAAGACTTTAATTTTTTAATATTTTTCTAATAAAAAAAATAAATTATCCGCTTTAAATTTGTTTATTGTTTTGAACCCCATAACAACATAACGTGTACTTATTGGGGTATTCTACTACCACGAAACTGTAAAAATTTTGAAATAGAACTCTAAATTTGTGGGACATTTAAAATACTTTTTCCATATAAACAAACCAATATTACTTATTATAATAAGTAAAATTGCAGGAAAGGCAGATTTTAAAACTAACGAATTTTTTTTCTACCACCAAATTTATTTACAAAATATGCAACTATAACTATAAATTTATTTAAAATTATTATTTAGTTCTTTGAGATCTTATTATCTATCACTTTATAAAACTTTTTTTGTAGATCATTAAAACACATTTCTAATAAGTGTCACCTTCTGTGGAATTGCATTGGATTTGTCTGGATAAATTGCTTTATGATTATGATCAGAAGTTATTTTAACAGTTCTTCCGAATGAAATAATTCTGGACTTACATTTAATTTTTTGGTACTGGGAGCACAGCCACATTGTTTTTCCTGATTCTTTTCGATTGATCAAATATTCATTATTATCAACGATAATTTTTGGATTCTTTTTACCGGCAACAACAAAAATAGTACCTAAAAATAAATTTATTAAACTTTATATTGACTGAAGAAAAATTCTCAGTATATACAGGGTGTCCCAGAATATATGGGCAATCTCTCGGAATCTAATAGAAAACCTCAAAATATTATGACAAGTTCCCATAAACTTTTTTCCTACGAGCCTTCCCTACGGAAATACAGGGACACAACGGACGACCCTGCAAAACCTTTTAATAACTTTTAAAATACTAGGCGTAATTTAATATTTTTTTAATATAATGGTAACTAGATAAGCCTTCTTAAAATGAACCCATTAAATCACATTTGGCTTATTTAATTTGCCAGGGACGGACTAACTCTGACACAGTAATAGCAAATTTTTAACACCCTGTATGATAATGGCTTAACAATATTGTTTTTGGATAGCTTTAACCTTAAACTAAAAAAAAAGTTATTCTTGATTGACATCGATAAAAACAACCGTTTACGAGAAATCAAATATCATTTTTTTTTTTACATCATACAGGGTATTTTCTAATTGTACGTCAATATTAAAGAGGCAATTTTTAGGTCTATTTTAAAAAGAAATCTTTATATGAACATATGTCCTAAACGTCCTAACTTTTGAGATACAGGGTGGTTAAATTTTTAAAAATACATCATTTATTATAAATATCTGTAATACCACTTTAGATATTTTAATGAAATATGGCATACATGTACTATTATTATTTCTACCTTACCTACCTACCTTAAATATGTATCAAGAGGCATTTTTTAGTGTACCACATTTTTTTTATTTGTCAAAATAGGCAGGTCAAATTCTGTACGAACACCACTGGTATAAAAAAAATGTGGTACACTTAAAAATGCTTCTTGATACACAGTATATTTATGCTAAATTTAATTAAAATATCTAAAGTGGTATTACAGATATTAATAATAAATGATTTACTTTTGAAAATTTTACCACCCTATATCTCAAAAGTTAAGACGTTTATATAAAGTTTTCTTCCTAAAATGGACCCAAAAATTGCTTTCCTAAATATTGACGTACAATTAGAAAACACCCTGTATAATATAAAAAAATTACCAATCATGATATTTTATTTCTCGTAAACAGTTGATTTTATCGATGTCAATCAAGAATACCTTTTTTTTAGTTTAAGGTTAAAGCTATTCAAAAATAATATTGTTAGGCCTTTATCATACAGGGTGTTAAAAAAAATGCTATTATTGTGTCAGAGGAAGTTCGTCCCTGGCAAAGAAAATAAGCCAAATATGATTTAATGGGTTCATTTTAAGAAGACTTATCTGGTAACTATCATATTAAAAAAATATTAAATTTCGCCTACTATTTTAAAAGTTATTTAAATAAAAACGATTTCAGGGGCATCCGTTATGTACCTGTATCTCCGTAGGGGAGGGTCATAGGAAAGAAGTTAATGGGAACTTGTCATAATATTTTGAGGTTTTCTATAAGATTCCAAAAGATTACCCACATATTCTGGGACACCCTGTATATTACGTAAACAAATGTATTACAAATGGGTTGCCAAAAAAATAATGTTCAAAGCTATGAATAAATAAATATTGTATGTATGTATGTATGTATAATGTCAATCCTTAATATTTCCGGAGCTTTTGGTAAAGTTCAAAATAATCCAATTAATCTTGAAGAAAATGTCGAAAAGTGCCCCTTTACGAAGATACAGGGCCCTAAAGAAGTACCTAGCAAATCACTTTGTTGGCTCCAACTTTTAAACCGACATTTATAATTTAGTAAAAATTTAATATTTTATTTTTGTCATAAACACTTATATTACGACACCACGGTAGATATTTTTCATCTTTAGGGAATGCAGGGATGGATCTACCTTCATACTTGTGGGGCCCATTTTTTGACAAATGGTAATTTACGTACCTGGAAAGTAATTTTTCCATGCATTAATCATTTCTTTTCAATAAAGGTACTATATATTTATTTTAAAAAATCAAGTCGTTTTCGCAAAAATTAAGATTTTGTCTAACACGAAACAGATTACCACAATAAAATACCGGTCGTTTTTATTTTTTCTGACAATGTATTATTAACAACAGTTTTTAAACGTCTATAAAATAAATAAGTAATGGATACCTATTCTTACAGAAAATATGGTGACATGCATCTCATTTATGGACAAGCAGTCGGCAATTGTGTCAAAGCTAGAAAAATATACTCTGAAACATTTTTAAATCGACGATAGCCGAGCAAAACCAGATTTGAAATCATAGCCTTAGAAAAAGGATTAATTAAATAAAGTTAAACGTGTAAATTTTGCTAACTTTGTTTTACCACTTGGGAAGCCTCAAATAGACCATTCGCAAATTGAAGTTCTCAAAATTAAGAAATCTCGATTTAAAGTATTTGTTGTAACAACAAAATGTGCCTTTAGGTATTTTTGAAAAAATTATTGGTTCCATTTATTTCGATAAAATCCCTGAATTTTCTACCGACAATTATCCATAAATCTTTGTTGTTTCTTAGTTTGTAGAATTGCATGCGGATTTTCTCCATGTGTGAAATCGGCTTCATACGTAAAGAAAATAATATTGGTAAAAATGAGGATTTTGCATAAATTGGTGCTGATAATCAGCGGGCGACATGGCATGCAATTAAACGTGATACGGGTAAAGCAGTTCTTCTTAAAGGGTTTCATGATCAACCCACATAGTCCGATGCGGAAGATGAGATCGGCGATAATAAAATGAAATAAATCTTACTAAATTGTTTTAAGTTGGTTAAGTCAGAAATAAATTAATTTTGAAACATGATATTTAAATAATCTTGATACTGAATAAAGTTACATAAGAAACGAACTGTAATTTCTACGATATATTCTACTTTTATTTAGGCTGTGTGTTCAGAAAATGTTAACTTTATTGTGTTTTTAAACAAGTACATTTGCAATTTTCTGAAGCCTTCTTTATTAGTGTGATATTTTCGGAAATACACAAGGTGCTGCAAGTATAGTTAGTATTGTAACAATATAAAGTAAATATTGTACTTAAGTTAAAATATTTAGTAATTTGTTAAATATTCTTGCTTTTTAAAATAACATTAGTATAATTTAAAATAAAAGTTTATAAAATTTTAATTTTTTTAGAAATTAACTTTTAACATATTTAACAATATTTCAAATAACAATATGCTACATTTTTGAATATTTTATTAGTATGTTAACCATACTGCCTTACATAAAAGGTGTCAGAATAACAATACATAAAATACTAAGAAGTCCAAAAGATAAAATACCTTGAGACACTGCGACAAAGAATACATCTGGCAACCAAATAGATACATCTCAACCTAAGTTCAAGAACACAAAAACAGCGTCAAGAACAAGCTGACTACATTAGCTATATTCCAATATTAGTAAGAGACAGGACACACGATACATTTTTAAGAGGTCAAGCAGATCGCACACCTAATGCACAATATAACGCGTATCATTAGCAAAGCCCTTGAAAGAGAAAACACGGAAAATCTTAACAAAAGAAACGACGCACAAAACATATCAAACACATAAAATACTCTAACTAAAAAATAAAGGAAGAGACCAGAACAATAACCAAAAAACAATTGCAAACCCAGCCAAGCGTGGACACCGATCAGGCGGATCGGAAATATAATCTGCTTTTAGTATTTTTGCCCTGGCTTAAAAATGGAAATAGGAACATATTACTTTTTTTACATTACGAAATGCAGCATTTTAAAGCGAATCCAACAATGTAAAACACTACGACACTTTTCGTCATTTTCATTAAAACATTTCTGTTTTATTAATTAAGTAAATCAAAGCATCTAGATACGGTAAATTGCTGTGCAAATAATTGCTTTTGTGCCTTTGAAAGTTTAACAAATAAAAAAGATGATTTGTGCTTATTGCCTTATCTTGTAAGATTTAAATATTGTTTTAAGTGAAAAATATACAAAATGTTCCATTTATAAATCAAAATTGTTAGTTATTTCCGAAAGAGTAAGTAAGTAAAGTAAACCAGGAAAGCTTGTCAAATATGCATAAAAACGACATTTTATTAGAATAACAACACGACTAAGTTTCGTTAATAACGATAACGAAATTAAAAAATGGCAGTTAGTAAATAATCCCGTTAGCAACCAGTAGCGAACCTAAATCTAATATTGTGCAGCGTAAGTAACACCCCTTACGTCTTTGGACTCTCCCAATCGATTACAACGCACTACTGCAAAGTCTAACTGGATGCGACGCAACCGTAATATCTTATAAAACTTTTAACATTAGGCTCGTAAGTACACGCGAGTACAACGTAACTTGGCGAAATCTAACGTATTGCAGCCAAGGAAATTTAAATGTTAATGAAAGCTTAATACTATGGCCTATTCGATCAAAAAATGTCCGACCCACTATGAAAATAACTGTTATGAGTGGGCCTCTACGATTCTGCGCAGTAACAAAATTCCACGAAATTTGTAATGTGTTGCCTACCTACACACTGATAAATCAGTATATTGGTAGGCAACACATTATACTTTTGACAGATTCGGAGTCCTGTTTTCGTACGCGACGGCGCGGCGTTTATGAAACCATACCCGCACTGTGCCGTTGTTGTGTTATCAACCCTTCCACGCGAATTACATATTTCGTTGTCGTTTGCGCCATTTTAATTTCGATTGTTTAGCCTTATGTGCTTTTATTTTGTGGTTGCAGAAGTTTTTTGGATTGATAAAAACCTTTTTATTTTAGTGATTAGTGTTCCTTAAATTTTGACTATAATTTTGTGTTTATTGTTTGTTACTTACAATATCGTAACAAAATGTCTGAAGGCTGTATGATTTTGTCTTGCAAATGCAAGAGTAATATACCCGGAATATCCCTGGAAAACAAGAGCAGGTTAATGCATATATCACTTTCACTGAATTGCGAATGGTACCATTTATCTTTCATATTCCACAGAGGGAAATACGAATGGACCGCGATAATAAGTTTGTCGGTATCTTTCATTTTTACACTTGCAATAAAATGTCAAAACTACAAAAAAAAAATACCGAAGCAACCTTGCTGACTGATGTTCGTAGACTATTTAAAAAATCGCGGTCGAGGAAATCCCATCTGGGATTGCCGCGCAGTATTTACGTCTCGAAAGTTGCTTGAAATGGACGAGGGTACTAATGAAAAGTAAAAGTTAAGATCTGCCGCACATAGCCGCTTGTTGACGCTCGTGTCGCGTGGGCTTGTAGCCGCTTGTTTTCGGTTTTAGTGGACGACCAGGGCTGGTTGTCCACTAGAAGCAAAAACAAGCGGCTACAAGCTCAAGCGACACGAGCGTAAACAAGCGGCTATGTGCGGTATATCCTATTTATTGTTTTCAATAGTAACCTCGTCCATTTCAAGCAACTTTCAGAGAGCGGCTACGAGCGTAAACTTACTTGCGCGGCAGATCCCCTTAGGATGGGATTTTCGCTTGTAGCCGCGCGATTATTTTATATTTAGTCTACGAACATCAGTCAGCAAGGTTGCTTTGGTATTTTTTTATGTAGTTTTGACATTTTATTGCAAGTGTAAAAATGAAAGAGACGGAGAGACTTATTATCGCGGTCCACTCGTATTTCCCTCTGTGGAATATGAAAGATAAACGGTACCATTCGCAAGACATTCAAAGGCAATTATGGGCAATGAGGGTCTCTCTAATTCGCGATGGAAGTGGTTGAATTTGCCAAAACGCGCCTTTTTCTCCAATATAGGATTCACCCAACACATTTGTTTTTTTTTTTGACTCTTTGACGTCGTATTAAACTGTAATAAGGAATTTCTAACAAATACGCATCTTCTGCATCTATTTTAAATTGCATTAATAAACAAAAAACGAAAAAAACACAATTAAAGCAAACACGTATACTCCACTTCGCTACTTTTTTGCTACTGAACAGTTTGAACAGCCGCCGCCAGTGGACGACCCCTGTCGCACGAAATGACTTGTCTTATAGCCGCTTGTTGATGCCCGTGTCTCTTGAGCTTGTAGCCGCTTGTTTTTGCTTCCAGTGGACGACCAGCCTAAAGCATGTTGCAGCATTCCAGTAGAATATTTTACCTGACACCACATTAAAAACGCGTTAACTTAAACAAACGTTGTAACGGCTGGTAATACTTTTTACTGAACTCAGCGTACTTTTAAATGTGCGGTAGGGCTACAGTTCCATAGTGTTAATTTTAGTATCTGGCCTTTGCTATGCAGTTATTTAAAGTGTTGGTGTAGAAACACAGATAAAAGGTCCTTACATTTTTTAAAAATAATTATCTGTTCTTCTATAAGAAAACTATTTATGTTTAACAGTTTACTCTTTTAAACGAAAAAAAGATAAATAAATAAGCTTTGCAAGGTCCAAGTACTCTTTATTAATTACGTTTATATTTGTCAGTCCTTACAATGGAAACAGATTGTACTAAAAAGTTTTCATTCACTGTAGGATTCATAGCAGCATGATTGTGGAAATGGTTAACATTTACAACTCTTCCATATGTCACCAAAGTTGCTCTGCACTTGCTTTTAAAATATTGCGTGCATCTCCACCTTGTTCTTGAGCCTTGCTTGGTATTAATGGTAAATTCATTATTGTCTAAAATTATCTTTGGATTTTTCGTGCCCGCCCCAATATAAATATATCCTACAAAAAAACCGCTTTTAATTAAAGTTGTTTGTATTACTTCTGTATAATGTAAAGCACAAATGGTGACAAAAAATATAGCTTAGTTATTAAATATTATCACAATCTAATTGTTAATTTAATGTTTTTATAGGTACCAACAGGTCCTTTTCGACATAAGGATTCCTTAAAAATTGGATACATGTTATAGTTGTAAAAGGTACTTGGCTTAGTAAGATACGGCGGGACGATCTTGTCATTAAATATCGGAAATTGATTTTCCTAGAAAATTCAATAAACTTTACTACGGAACTGAAAATGTAGACCTATATAAGATATAACCCTGTATAAGCCCTCGATCCGAGCCATTTGCCTAAATGTGCGAGGACTATCCCCTCCTCAGCGAAGCACTTGAGATTTTCTTCATCCTCTAATCCGAAAAAGAAACTTAAATATAAACTGCCAAAACAACAATTTTGGCAGCCTATCATGACATTTTTAGAAAGTGTTGGCTAGATTGTCATCCACTACTATTTTTCCTGATTTGATTTTTAAGGCTTCTTTTATTAAATCATGTATAAACCTTCTATGTCATATATTATACACTAGAGTCCCTCTAATCCGAATTAATTGGGACCGAACCCTGTTCGGATTAGCGAAAATTCGGATAAGCGTCGAATGTGTAAAATATTAAAAGTCAGACGCTAAATACACCTTTATTATTTAACAAAAGATGGTGTACTTGGCTACTTATTTTAATTTACATTAATTTATTATTTATCTTATACATAAATAAATTATGTATAAGATTTTGTAAATAAACGTACGACGTTACCTAAAAAAACTAGTTTTTCTTAACTCTTTTTAGTTCTTAAATTTTATTATTTTTTTCCTGGCCCTGTTCGGATTAGGTGGATTTTTTGATTAGCGGGGTTCGGATTAGCGTGACTCTAGTGTAACTTAATCTCCTGGCTAGTTGTATTTTCTTTTTATCCTTAGTTTGGACTGGGTGTGAATTTTTTAATAAAAGATGAAGAAAATTTAGACGCAGCCATTAGTAAAAATCCTAAAATTTTTAACAAAGGCTTTTAAGATATTAAATATTATCCAGGTAAACATAGGCTTTTATTGCATGATAACGTACATTACTTTCATGCCTAAGGACATTTTATTTTGTAAAATGGATATAGTACACTTGTCATTTACCTGAGATAGCTTGGGATATTTATCTGTTGGAACTTTAGCATCAGAGCTGTCGGTAATTCAATTAAAATATTTGAAAAATCGTATTTAATTACTTCTCTTTAATTGGATTACTTTAATTCAATTAGTTTCCGGAAAAGGTAATTGTATTTGGAAAATCAATTAATATGATAATGAAATTGTAATTGGTAATTAATTTTCATGAATCCCAAGTAAGTCAATTACTTAAAAATTAATTTAATTACCTAATAAATAATTGAATTACTACGAAAAAGTTAATTACTTTTCTTTATGGAAAAACTGACAGAATTTTGCCAGCCAAAAAGAGCATCTTGAAACAAGGCGCGGCGGGCCGCTTTTAGTCCGAAGAACGCCGCCTCCGCGCCTATTTAGTGTTTTCGATTGATGCTTATGGTACGTTCCACAATAATTCGTTGATTTCTCGTTTTACCTGCTACTGTAAGTCGTAAAGCTCAATATACTTTGGGTGCCCGCATGTAGGTACGAACTTATTTTTTTTATGTATTATTCTACTTACTTTTTGGTATATTATGAAGGTTAGAGGCAAATTGCAGGTGTTGAATATAAAGTAGAGTCTTTTCGTCTTAGTTCATCAGTCGTTTGGAGTTTGTCAAGGTGTTTTCGTGTGTGTTATTAAGCATCCAAAATAGCTAACCTAAACTATTAATATTAGTAGGTAATTAAGACATGTACCCTTTCAAAAGGTGCGGTGCCTACACAATAGATATTTGTCAGGCAACCTATTTATGGTTGGGTTTTCCACTAAGGGTTGTAATTTAAATTTTATTGCGGTCAAGAAATCAACGAATATTGTGCAACGTACCATAACGCCATCGGTGTATGTTTGTTTTCTTTCATTATCCAAACAAAGATAGTTAATTTTTTATTATCACAGGTACTGGTTACTGGTGTGGTAGTTTTTTAAATATTTCTAAAGTAATTTAGTTTTCAAATGTAATTGAAAAAATGAATAATGGAAATTTAATAACAAAACGGTAGTTCAATTACATTACGGTAATTCAATTACCAAAAGAAAATTTAATTTAATATGGTAATTTAAATAGAGTAATAGCTAAACTATTTAATTACTTTTAGTTTTAATTAATAATTGAATTACTTTTAACAAACATGCTAGTAATTGGTAATCGTATTTTTCTACTACTTAGAAGAGTAATTGGTAGTTGCTCTGTTTAGCATACTTGCTATAAGTAAATTAGCGGTAAATGCCCTTACACTAGCGACAAGCACTTTTTTTGGTTATCAACTGTAAATTTTGGAGTGAGGAACACCAATTTTTAGGCCTTATTTTATGTATAAACTTGGGTTGCCAACCTTGCTTTATAATAAGATATTATACTTTATGAACGACATACGATATAAAGGATGTAAAGATACTTTATTTTCAGTCTTTATAAACCACAGAAGTAAAGTAACGCGCATTGTCAAATTCATTATTACTTACCCAACGAAAGATCTTTTTACATTTATTAAAAAGCAAATCATTCATTTATTTAAGTTTTAACCTAAATTATTATAGCATCAAGTCAAAGAAATCAAGCGTATTCTTTCTTGTCTTAATATTTAAAAATCATCTTGGCTGGATGGCATACCAGCATTCTTCTTGAAAAAATATGCCCCTGAGCTTGCACCCATCTTAACTCGCCTCTTTCGACTCTCTTACCACTCGGGCATTTTTACGGAGAGCTGGAAAGCTGCACCTGTGCAATCTGTCCCGAAGAAAGGATGCAAAACTCTCACTGCTAACTATAGACCTTATAGACCTATATTTCTTTTTTCTGTTGTTGCAAAGTAATGGAAACAATCATTAATTCTCAAATCTTAAATTATTTGGAAAAACACACATGACAGAGAGTATGGATTCCGTCACACAAGATCAACAGCTGATCTTCTTTCCTTTGTCTCACACAACTGGGACAAGTCCCTTGAGTTTCTTGGTAAATCCCAGATCGTTGCTCTTGACATATCTAAAGCTTTTGATCAGATATGGCATGATGGGTTTCTAAACAAACTTCCTTTCTACGGTCTTCCACCTAGATTTGTTCTTGGCTCTTCAGTTTCCTTTCTAATCGACGTATATCAGTTACTGTGGATGGTCTTTCGTCCAGCTTCTATCGAATTAATGCTGGGGTGCCCCAGGGCTCAGTACTGGCACTAACTCTGTTTCTTTTTCACATCAACGAACTTCTCTCTTCCACAACCAATCTTATCCATAGTTTTGCTGACGATAGTACATTCCACTATAATATTTAATTTCTTAAGCCACCCTGTAATTCTGATTTGAGAAACAAGCGCAGGTCAATGCAGATATCTCTTTCACAGTTATGTTCGCTATCGCGAAAAAAGTCGGCAAATGCTCATTCGTTACGTATGAGCGGTCAAGTTCTACACAAAAAAGAATCGTTAATCGAGCCAGAAAGTATTTCTCTCTCTGTATACTCAATATGTATCCCAGATAGGGTTCATGATTTCTCGAGATTATCAATTTCTCGGGTCTCGAGAATTCTCGAGGCTAATTTCTCGGGTCTTCTCGGGTTGTCGAGAAATTTATAAATTGCGTGTACTACACCTTGTAAACCGTCTGAACTCAGCTAGAGTCGAAACACTAATGAACGTGTGTGTATTACAGTGTTGCCAACCAAGCTCGCTGAAAATTCCCAGATTTTCTGTGAAAAAATCCGTAGAATTTCCTAGATCAAAATTAAATGGAAAAATAATTTACGAAATGACTTTATTGTCAGAAAAGTTCAAAAAATATATAAAAATAAAATCTCATGGTAACAATGGGCATAGATAGTAAAATAAATTAACAAAAATAAAAATTTCTAAACAAAAAAAACAATTTTAAAAATTCTTAAAATCAATCTTTTTTTTATAAAGGTTTTCCTTTTTCATAAGACTTAAATGCTTTTCATTTAATGAATAATTTTGGCAGCAGTTTTCACTAGAAAGAATTAAACACACTGCATTTAATGCCTCCCTGGATAATTAATTTCGCTTTTTATTTTTAACGTCGGTAACGACTGAAAATACTCGCTCAGTCTCGGCATTACTGTGGGGCAACAACCACAAAATACGAAAGGGCAACAACATGCAGAGAGATGCTAAGTAGCAGTTGATCTGTAATTCCCCGAAACCCGATACCACGAATTAACCCGTATTAGATTAATCAGCGCAACAAGAAGCAATTTTTGAAAAGATACAATGGTCAAACCATAACCCAGGGTATAAGGATTTAAAAATTGATAAATTGACTGAAATCTATAAATTGAACCGAAAACAATCCAAAGTTGAAAATTCCCTAGATATTAGATAAAATTCCCTTTTTCCCTATTGTAGGAAAAAATCCCTAGAACTAGGGAATAATTTCCTAGGTTGGCATTACTGGTGTATTACCTACTGTATTGTATTATGTATAAAACGACGCCGCCAGAGCGCTTGCCGCGCGCGATCGGCGAGATCAAAGGGTACCACTGCGCTTTGGCCCGTGCCGCCCCGCCGCCGCGCGTTTAAAACAAACGGCAAACGCAAATAGTTTTATTTTAAAATTTCATAGACTCAAATATGATTTCTCGAGTTCTCGAGTTTTCTCGAGCTTGATTTCCCGGGAACAAAGCCCAACGATTTCCCGGGAATTCTCGAGCCGAGAATTCCCGGGAATGAACCCTAATCCCAGATCAGACCCTCTTTAGAATATTGTTCTCACGTCTGGGGAATGGCGGCTCCAACAACACCTAGCATTCTAGACTCCATCCAGAAAAGAGCTGTTTGTCTTAATAATCCTACACTTACAGAAATGCTTTCTTTTCTTGCCCACCGACGAGCTGGTGGGGATTTGTCCCTCTTTTGAAGGTATTTTCACGGCTTCTGCTCCGAAGAGTTGGCCAGTATAATTCCTCCTCTGGCGGCATCCAACAGACGAATGCGTAGTGCCACTTTTATGCATCCATTTATAGTCCAACTTGAGAGGCCCCGAACTTTTCATATTGTTCGTTCCTTCATTCCTAGAGTGTGCAGACTATGGAACCTACTACCCGTAGAAGTTTTTCCTTTTTCCCCAAACCTCCAAATATTTAAGTCTCGTGTGAACAAACTCTCTCTCACCACACTTAAGACACTCACGGTACGTTAGTACTTAGCCCTTAGCCTTCGTGGACTGTTCCAAGATTAAAAAAAGCATCCTTTAAGGAAACTTAAAAATTAACAGCTTTTTTTACATTTAATATGTGTTTAAGGCAATAAAAGAATATATTATATTATTTTCTTTTTTCAAATTCTTTTTATATTCCTATTTTCTGCACAGAAAGTTGACAACCCTAGCATAAACAAATTATTTCTTAATTCTTGTCACCATATAATTGTTATATGGATGGTGGTCAGCCGTAATCAATATTGGTAAGAAAGCTTCGTTAGTTATTAGGAGCTATCGAACTGAACATATTAAATAAAAACGAAAATTTATAAATGAGACATTTTATTATAAAGGTGCAAAACTAATTCTAGAATACAAAAATGAATTAAATAAGAAATAGTGAAAAACACTAAAATAGATTAAAGGCTATTTAAGATGCATAGCATGTTACATGTTTGTACTAATACAATGAAAACTTGAAATTAAAATATCGCTTTTCTAATTCTAGAAAAAGTGAACATTAAAATACAAATCATTAGTCTTCAGCAATGTCCTTTAGTATGTATGAATATTAAAAGAAATTCTACTAATAGCAATTAGCAATTCGTATCTACTATGTGGGGTATTAACTGTATAACATTTTTACACTTTTTATTACACAAAGTTTTTCAGACCAAAATTTTTAAAATATAATTATATTTATAATGCAAAATTTTCGTCAATGCTTCGTCCATAAATTACGTGAGGCATTTTTCAAAATTTTTGACCCCCCCTCCCGCCCCCCTGGTGAGATTTCGTAAGATTATTCTCAACTCCCTTTTGGCTGTAATCGCGTTGGAGTATAACTGTGCTGTTCTGCGGGGTTCGGACAAATGCGACAAGCACTATTGTGTAAAATTTTGCCAAATTTTTATTTCTAGAAACATTTTTTACTTTAATTTAAACTTTACTTTCACGCAATTTTATACCGTTGTCTATTAGAAATAAAAATTAAGTGATATTTGCTAAGACTCTCCCTCTCCCCTAAGTAAGATTTAGAAAGATTTAGCTTAACCTCCTCCCTCCCTTGAACACCTCACGTAATTTATGGATGCTCCCTTAGCAATTGCCCATGAGTCAAAGCCACCGGCGGGCCACTACCAACAGTTTAACCTTGGTCAAGTGTAAAGAACGGACTTTTAAATCTGCGCAGAATCAAAATTAAGATTTGTGGCTGCTGTAAATTGCATTATTTTTTGTCCAGTCATGGATGGTTTTAGTTCTCTTTGATTTATATTTTATTTTGAGACGTTTTTTAGCATTCAAAGAATATTTACAGGATTTACGGGTAAATGTGAAAATTCTCCCAGGCATGAAAAAAAAAACAGGTGAAAAGAATACTACAAGTTCATATAAACTTTTTGTAAAACCCTCCTCTTCGGAGATATTGGCTTTCAAAGAGCTTCAATAGAATCAAGTTTTTTAGACTTATTGAACCACTAAGTATATTTTAATTTTATTTTAATAAAATTTAACTCCAAGTAATACTCTTCAAATAACTCATAGGAAATGTTGTGAAGTACAGCTGCAGGGATGGACTAGGTGTGACATTTATGACCCTCTTTTTTACGTCCTGTATTGATAAGAACTTTGAACAACGTTTTTTACAAACTTTTAAGTACTCACTAAAAATTGGGTACCTACTCTTCATTTCTGTCGCTAATCCTGTTTTTAAAAAAACGTCACTTTATTTACACTATTAGTCCCTCAAGTTCTGCTGGGTTAAATATAAAAATGAGGATTTTTTTTCCTGTCCGCAACATAATAGTTTTAATAAAAAGTTAAACTTTTAGGTAAAAACTTCGTAAGAGGATTCAATATAGGCTCCGTGAAGTCTGATACACCCGCGAGCACGACGAATTGAGGTCTGCTGTACTCTACCGTGGCTGTACATTGAATAGGAACAAGACTTATCTTTTATCGAAATACGCCAAATACATAATGTAAAAAAGTGGCGATAAGATTTAACAAAAAAACATTTTGCTTGTTTTTTGATTCTTTACAAAAGTCGTGGGTCCGTTACACATTACGACCATTTTTATTTTAAATTAAAAAAAACAACAGAATATGTGGCCCCCCACATATTCTGTTGGAAATAAAAGTATTCAGGTAAGGAAAAATGTAAAATTTTGAAAAAAAAAAAATTAAAAAAATGGCGAATGAAACGGAATGTGGGAGCGAATAGTGGTGCTAAGTGGAATAATATATAAAAAAAAGTGAAAAAAAGGCTTTAACTAACCAAAACAAACCATGACCGACCATAACTAAAGGCTTTTGAATTTATTTGAATTATCCCTATGTAGAAGTTACTACAAACTTAAAAAAATATATAACATTTTTCCTCACCCTATCCGCTTAATTTTAATTGGAATAATGTAGTTATAACTTATTTTGTATCAAAAAACATTAAATAAAAATGGTCGTAATGTGTAACGTAACCTTTTTTACAGTTTTTTTTTGTATATTAAAAAAAACAGAAAGAAGCTTACTTTTGTACGGATTATGATTTTTTAGGTTCTATGCACCATTTCTAAACAGGCTTTATACTCTAAAACCACTAAAAAATCTTTGACAATTCCAGGTTTTTCCTGATATTTTTCTATTTTTCCAGAATGGGAAATATTAAAAATTAATAGGTTTACAAAAAAAAAATATTAAAATATAACTAACATTTCAGACTATTTTCATTTTCTGAAAAAAATAATCTTTATTGACGTAGGTACAAAAAACTTACCTTAGATTGATATTCTATGAATGTTTAAACATCACATTGAATTAAATGACAACACCTTTAAATAAAGAGTTTAAAAAAATCGAAGAAAAAAGATTAAAGGCCGACGCCGCCGCCAACAGAACTTTTCTCGATTGGAACATTCGCAATGCACCGCAATGCACCAGAAAATTATTACATAGGTTAGAGTTAAGATCCGAAAAGACACCTCTATAGTTTTTATAATGTGTTAGAAAGAGAGAAAAACCGCAAGTCATGTCTGATATCAATACATCATTGGGGTTTCACAGGTGGCCAGTCGGTCCATAAGTTCGATTCAATTCGTATCTGCTCGAGTTAGCTCGGGATCCCGATACGCAGCGGCAAAAGCCTTCTTACCTACTATGATGTGATTAGGCCGGAAAATTGTTTAATAATTTTGGTATATTGTAGGGATGCGACATCGAAGCCAAACATCGATGGCAACATCGAAACCTGACCATCAATGGTAACGATATATCGAACATACAACATCGATGTTTTCCTAACATCGATGGTACGATGCGATGGTTCTTTTATGGTCTATTAGCATTATTAGCATCCATAGCGTACCGCCAAAAGAGCCGCGACACTATGATCTTTCAGCGGAGTGCGGCTCGGCTCGGAATTAAGAAAGATTTATTATCAGGGGTGGCTACTTATTTTTGTCTAATAAATGTAATTAAATTATATTAATTAATTACATAATATAATCCAATAATATTAATTATATTAATTTTGTCTAATAATATTACCTAATTATAATAATGTAGGTTTGTTTTTATACAAAATTGCGGGTAGTATTTATAAATAAAGTGCCAGATTCAGTTCGCTTAAAGCAGTTTTAAAGTTATGTTTAAAATTTTTGTACTTTTTTTAAAAGACTTCTTGAATTTTATATAACATTTAATTATTACTTATTTATAAATAAATGGGCAAAATCTTTATGTCTTTGCCAAACTTCAGATAACAAAAAAAGACACTTAAAAATTTTTAGTATATCCTTGAGTTTATTTGTTTTTAAAACATTGTTACTTTTTTACCTTTGCAATAAATATCGATGTTAGAAGGCAACATCGATGTTACCATCGATGTTTTCGATACCCGACCATCGATGGCAAAGCATCGATCAACCAACCATCGATGTTTTTAGACCATCGATAAACATCGCGCATCCCTAGTATATTGTAATTATATTATCTTTAATTTTTTTTTCAGAAATCCTATAGATTTTCCCTGACAATTAGAAAATCTTGAAAAATTCCCCGATATTTCCCTGATAATATTGTAGCTAGATTCAAATTCCCTAAAATTTCCAGGTTTTCCAGTCGAGTATAAACCCTGTTAATAGATGATGTTGGTGGTTTGCTGGTAAATTTTAATTACCCAAAAGATTTCCTTAAATTGTGTGGGCATACTTTAGCATAAAAAACAATTTGGAAATTTAAGTAGCACTTTTATGGACATTACTAAACTTTAAAATTTTGTAAAAGTTGAAGTAAAAATAAACATGTGTCTAGTGGTGCAGAGGTAAAAAAAATATATACTAAATAGAACCAAACTTTAGTATTTGCATTCTAATACAAAATATTGAGGACTAACCAATCGAACAGACTCGCGTCTAGATATACCCCGTGATCACGAGCTTCTTGACAGTGTTGACACATGAAACATGCTTTATTCTACAGAGACTCGGCGCGTTATTTAAAAAGTAGGCTTTTTCTAATACGTCTCCGCATTTATACGTTTGATATATAATTGGGGAAAAAAGCCGCTTTGCTAACCAGAACTAACCATAACGACTAAAACTTAGGGCTTTTGAATTTGTCTAAATTATCCCTACATAGAAGTTATTAACAAAATTTTTAGTATTTTTAATAAGGTAGAACTTAATATTCCCCGGGTTTTTTTCTAATACGTTGTTAAAATTTTGGTTATAACTTCTACAAATAATTACGACAAATTCAAAACCCCTAAAAAGGGGCTTTTTATTTTCCCCAATTATATTTCAGACGAAAAAATGCGGGGGCCTATTAAAAAAAACCCTAAATTATTACATTAAAATGTAATTTTTTTAGCCGAGTTCCTGCATAATAAAGCCTTTCATGTGTCAACACTGTCAAAAAGCTCGTGATCACGGGGTATCTCTAGACGCAAGTATTGAACAGAGAGAGAACATTTTTTTAATTTATAAAGGAATATTTACATAGTTAAAAATTAGGTTCTTTTTTTTCTGCAATACTTATTTTAGACATTAAAAAATATATATTCTAGTTTACTGGTAACTCTAAAGTACATTTTAAACAAACTTTAATATTAACAATTCTATAAAAACAAATTTAAATTATTTTGCTTCATAAAAACGGATTACCAAAAACAAATAATTAATTTAAATTTAAAAAAAAGTATTAATTTCACCGATCAAAAAGGTATTGTCTTTTTAGGTCTAAATTTAAATGCAAAAATCTGTTCCAGAATGGACATTTTAAGCGTACAGATAGATTTTTGCCGAAATGCTTTTAGGATGACTCAAAAACAATAATGTTAATTTCCTCCTGGTAAAAAAGTGTAACTTAAGGCGAGAAACAAAATTTTTTGTATTTCTCTTGTCTATAACTCGCAAATTTTAATTGAAGAAAAAAACTTCATGAAATGTAAAAGATTCGTAATTAAATTTTACATAAGAAAGAATTGGTTAAAAACTCTAAAAACAATTATTGTTTGGGTTATTTAGCCATAAATAACAAGAAATGGTAATAGAAATCATCTATCACCATTTCTTGTTTTGATTTTTTTGGACCCTTCTTAAATGATTTAAAATATTACAAAAAATATCATCAAAATCAAATTAAATAACTCCAAGGCCTTTTTTTTCCAATAAAAACACCAAAATTTGCACGATGCTCGTACCCAGAACGACGCCTTTTTGAAGACCAGGTCCTTTCTGAGGAATAATTAAATAATTAATTAATTAAAATTAACTTCTGTTCATGACAGTTTAACAATAAATAGGGGCCTATTTTTGCACCAATGCGTTCTACCGAATACTTTTTAGGCTTTTCTTTATTACTTCTTAAATAAAATTATAGATAGAAAAAAAAATGTTCAAAAAATACCCACGCGCTCGCTGAAAACACTGATTTCATGACTTTAAATAAGCAAAGCGCTTAAAAATATCGATATCTTAGCTTCTAATAAAATAATTTTGATCATTTTTCTTTTATTCGGGGTCCCGTGAGCTAAAAAATCCAAATATAGCAGAGAAAAATTTCATTTATGCATACATTTTGTTTTAATTATAATTTTCCCCAAATAAAAACTGTGATTTACAATTACATTAGTTTTTGAATTTTTCCTAGCCAAATATGAATTTGTCATAAATAATATTAAATTTAAAATTTATGCTTTAAAAATACTTCATTTATTTTTTGTATCGTAAAAATATACACTTTTTTATATAGTATACATAAACTTTTTTTATATCATAAGTAGACCATGCGAATCTATATATTTTTAGTTTTGCTGTCGCAATTACTTTTAAAAAGTAATTCATTACAATAACAAAGTAATTCAATTATCAATCAAAACTAAAAGTAGTTGAATATCTTAGCAATTACTCTATTTAAATTACCACATTTACTTTTTGGTAATTAAATTACCCTAATGTAATTGAACTACCGTTATGTTATTAAATTTCCATTATATATTCAATTGCTCTTTATCCTCTCAATTACATTTGAAAACCAAATTACTCTGGAAATATTTGAATAACTGCCACACCAGTAGCCAGTACCTGTAATCATAAAAAACATCTTTGTTTAAAAAATAAAATAAAACCAACAACAAAAAAATAGGCAAACATTGGTGGCGGAAAGCACTAATCGAAAATTTTAAATCAGCACCGAGGCGGCGTTCGCCGAATTTATATTATAGCAGCCCGCCGCACTTTAAGATGCTCTTTCTGGCTGGCAAAAATCCGGCAGTTTTTTATAAAGGTAATTGAATTTTTTGTTGTAATTCAATCATTTATTAGGCAATTGAATTAATTTCTAAGTAATTCAATTACTTTAAAGGTAGTTGAATTACTTTTCAAGTAATTT
Source organism: Listronotus oregonensis (assembly GCA_019359885.1). Lineage (NCBI taxonomy): Eukaryota > Metazoa > Arthropoda > Insecta > Coleoptera > Curculionidae > Listronotus > Listronotus oregonensis. The sequence goes on from JAHBCN010001995.1 coordinate 24,498, forward strand.
AATTACTTGAAATTAGTGAAAATCAATTACCAATTACGATTACATTATCCTATCTCAAAATAAGCGTCTTTTTAAGCACGTGCATGGTACAAATGTTTAAGTTTATTCGCAATAATTAGGCCTTTTTTTGTTAGTAAAATAAATAATATATTATATTTCTTTAATCCATAGCCACGCTTAAATACCCAATTTTAAAAATTCCAACGCGAGTTGAAAGCTTGGATGCATAAAAAAATCAGCACTTTATTTGGACAACTTTTCCGAAACGTCAAAAAAAAAGATAAAATTTAAATTAATAAATGATATGCAAAACTACCCGATTAATTGGCCCCATATTTTTTGTGGTTTTTTAACGCAAAAAAAGTTTTTTCTTCCTGAGCAGTGAGTCTTAGGTGTAGACAGACGGTCCAGAAAATCAAGAAAAAAGATGGCTTTTGTCTCTATTTTTTTGTTATTTATTGCTAAATGACAGCAATAAAAAAATTTTAACATTCCCTTCTAATCCTATCTTACATAAAATTTAATAACGAAACTTTTACGTTTTATAAAGTTTTTTTGTATAATTAAAATTTTTCAAGTTATAGACAGAAAAAGTACAAAAAAATGCTAATTTGTTTGGTAAAATTTTACATTCACGTGTTTCACGCCTTAAGTTACGTTTTTCCGCCATGAGATTATGAGATAATCAATATTATTATTTCTCGTGTCATCCCGGACACATTTCCGTAAAAATGTATCCGTCCAGCCCCAAGTATTTTTACAGATCCCTTCTGGACTAACATATTTTTAAGTCTAATTACAATCTAACACTAGAAACATGCTCTAAAATCAAGAAACTTAACTAATTAAAAAAATTATAAAAATACTTTAAATTGAAGTGGTACCCACTAATAGGTTTACGTATTTTTAAGAATGCTTAACAGATATCATAACTTAAAGCACAAGAGAAAAGTAGGAGGTATCAAGCACTTTATAGGTTGCATTTGCGGGAGGCGCGTGATTATGTTCGTAATTTAATAATTTAATTTTCGATCCAATCGTAACAATCCTTGCTGTACATTTTGATGCTTTGGACTGACACGCCCAGTAGGTTCTTCTAAATTTTGGAACAAAATTGTGAACACTGTAGATATAACCTCTCCACAAAACTTGACTATAGTTACTTCGTTTTCCGCAATGAATAAACTGAACAATTTCTAAAAAAAGATAACTTAAAAAAGAAAATAATCCTGTAGAATTTACTAAATATAAAGTAACTAAAGAAAACTGACAAATTAAATAGTAAAACGAAATAATAAACAAATAAAATAAAGACAAAATGTATTAATATAAAAAAATAACAAAAACAGGTTAAATAACTAGTCACAATTAAATGTAAATGTTTGGACCTACTTTTTATGGACGTATTAAGTGTGCGTGATAGTAAGGATAATTATCACCGTTAAAAAGAATTTACAGTTTTAATTTACAAATATTTTTTAAAAAAATATACAAAAACACTTTTTGTAAAAATTAAAGAAAACCATTTTTTTTTTAAATAAATACTCTCGACATGTCGATTTTTATGATTAAAAATGTCAGTCGATATAAAATGCTGAATTCAGATAAAATGTGATTTGAGATAACTCTCTTCTTGACAGCAATAAGCTTTAGGCTGGGTTTAGTGCTCAACCGATGGTCAGCGCTGACAGGGTCAATCGAAGTCAATGAAAATGTATGATTAAATACAGTACAGGGAGCTTAGCAGTGTCAGCTTTGTATTGTAGTTGATCATACATTTTCAATGATATATAGCTATTGCTATAGCAATAGCGTATTATGAGAAAAGATTGAGAATAAAAAAAATAATCACAATAAATAAATAAATAAATAAAATTAAAATAAAACAAGCAGAGATAGGAAATAATTTAATTAAACAGAGATACTCCATTAAAAAAAAAAAAAACATGCTGCTGTCGGAGCACTAATACTACTTTATAAGCTTGCTTTAAGAAGCAGGACTAAGATTTTAATGATGAATCATTTTAGATAAGTTGTGTTTAAAGATTTCTATTTTGGTTAATCACTGATTTAATGTTATTTTATCAGGGTTACATCCTTTAATGTTGGTTTTTGTGTTTCTTGTGGCATTAGCTTAAAAATGTTAATAAATTATTTTATTGATTTTATTTTATCAACAATTTATCCAGGATTTATGTATACAAATTAATAATTGCCCAATTATTTCTACAGTAGTGCTGTAAAAATGAGCAGAAAAATCGGAGCAAAAGTATAGTTTTCATTGCCGTATGGCATTTTTGGTATTTTTTTGATTTCGTAATGTTACCAACATTTTTTTGTAAAGCAAAAAAAAAATTAAAGCTGTCTAAAATTGCTAATATTAAAAAAAACTTAAAACAATAAATACCTTGCACCGAATATGAAAAAAGTTGAATCGACATTTCAACAAAGTAATTTTATATATTTTCTTTAAAAACAAGCAGCACAATAGATAGCTTAAATCACCAATACTGCATTTTTTTTAATTTGGGTTTTTTTACAGGTTCTCTAAAATAATTCATGTCTACTTCATTTTATTGATACAATCCGGTAGATAGATTCATCCGTATTACTACTAAAAACTACCCTCTTTCTTTCTCTCTCATAAGTTAATGCTGTTTAAAGCTATTACATGCGATACTTAAAAAGATACCGTTAGAGACCCGATGTCGTGTAGGTCCGATGCGCCGCAAGGCCTATGTCGAAATCCAAGTTAAACGCTCTCTACGGTGTAAAACTTGATCTAAGAGATTTTGCATTGCAATGAAAAGATGTTCTTGGTTTTAGAAATAGCGCATATACATATAATAATTATTACACGCACGCTAGATGAGAAAAGGTTTGGAGTAGCTCAAGAGCGTTTTGTACGATTTCACATATTAATTGCCCTTTTTCATTGTTAAACTCTTTAGGGCACACCAAACTATGAGGTGCGGACACATTTTTTGTCAGTGATAGATTATCTATAGCAACCTTCGAGCCTATACTACTAGAGGCAGCCTTGCAACTTTGTTGTGCGAACACTCTACGTATGAGAGAAAAGAATATGAGTGCAACATTTTTCCCTCGCTCTACGTGCTGAGTGGAGGGCGGGCGAGGCATTTACTATTCTTCGCAGACTAATTAGCACAAAAACCAAGAGATAAAACTTGTACTTTAATTCGTCTTTTTATCTTACGCACACTGTGTGACTAGATCGGACACATGGTTTGGCAAATTTATAATATTTAGTAATACAAGCTGAAAACAATAGGACAGTTAGCACCTAAATCATTAAATTAAAACATTTTGCATGCTTTTGCGATGCAGAAGAGAGATTGCACTTACTTAAAGCTTACGCAAGAGCATGAAGAATGTATAAAATTTATTGATTTAGGCGCTAACTGTTATTGTTTTCAGCTCGTATACCAAATATTATAATTTTGTCAAGCCACAGGTCCGATCAAGTCTTACAGTGTGCGTAACTGTTCTTTCTTGGTTTTCGTGTTGATTAGTCGGGGGAGAATAATATATGCCCACTCAGCACGTAGAACGAGGGAAAAATGTTGCACCCTTATTCTTTTTCTCTCACGTGGAGTGGTCGCACGACTAAGTTGCAAGGCTGCCTCTAGTAGTATATGCTCGAAGGTTGAGATAAATAATCCAAGTAGCTTTCTACCGACGAAAATTTGTCCGCGCCTCAAAGTTTGGTGTGCTCTGAAAAGTTTAACAATGAAAAAGGGCAATTAATACAATTAATATGTGAAATCGTACAAAACGCTCTTGAGCTACTCCAAACCTAATCTCATCTAGCGTGCGTGTAAAAATTACAATAACATATTTTCATTGCGACGCGAAAATTCTTAGATCAAGTTTTACATCCTAGAGTCGTTTAACTTGGCTTTCGACAAAGGCCTTGCGACCAATCGGACCTTTACCATATCAGGTCTCTAACGGTTTTTTTTTAAAGTACCGCAAGTTATAGTTTTAAACAGTATTAGCTTATGAAAGAAGTTAGTTTTTAGTAGTTGGTAATACCTAGTTATGACAGGAAATTATTTAAATTATTCAATTATTGTGTTTTAAAGAGAATAGATAAATATTAAAGAGCAGTAAGTAATACAATTCTTGTAAAAAAATTGTTTCAATAATATTTATTAAATCAAAACATTAATTTTCTAGGAAAATAAAGCAAATACTTTGTCTACTCTAGATGAGGCATAAATTATATTAAAGAACATGTTAAAAACCCAACCTACTTTTTTTTTCATATTGTTTTTTTTATTTTTCATATTTTTTAAATATTTTTTATGCTTAATGGATTTTAAACGCAAAATTTAGTTCGGAATTTCGCGTTTAAAATCCATACAACTCTTTCTTGTTATCTAGTTGCCATTAAACTCTTAAAAATGTGCTATGTTGTAAAGTTTTTTCATTTTTCACTCTTTGTTAAATTTAACAATTGGTAAGTCCATTGCCATGAGGGTGGTCCATTAAAAAAGAAACCACTTTATTTATTCATGATTTTTTGACTGCATCTCTACAGTGTTTGAAATTAAGGCAAAGTGTAAAAAATACTCTTACTTGCTATCTCATTCAAAAAAAAAAAAACAATAATTTCCATCATATTAGCAAACAGATTTTCTTTTAATAAAAGTTTAAGCCTATTTATTTATGGTCCTAGATATTTTAACCAAATTTAAAAACATATATCTATCAAATTCTACATTTCTAAATTATCTGCAACTCTCTTTCTCACAGCTTCGGCTTCTATATTATCAATTTCATCATCAGCACCATCTTCTTCAACCTGAAAGTCATTGTTAAAAGCGTTTGGGTCTGGTTCAAAATCCATTGGAAACCCATCGTTTAATGATATATTATGAAGAACACATGCAGCTCTGATAAAATGTACAATAAATGATATATTTCTTAATTTGATATGATATAATTGTCGAAACTTTTGTTTTAACATTCCAAAGCAAAGTTCTATGACATATCGGTTCTTCGCTAGTTTTAAGTTGTAATTTAGCTGCCTTTTACTAAGGTTTCCTGTATCTTTATATGGAGTTAATAAATTTTTCTGAAAAGGATATCCACTGTCTCCCAAGAGAAAATACTGCCCACATTTTTGCTCCAAATATTTTTTTAAAGGAGAGTTCCTAAAGACTCTAATGTTTTGTAAGGATCCTGGGTGCCCAATAGAAATGTCTATAATCTTTTTTTGGTGATCACATACGGCTTGCATCTAAAATGTTAAATTAAACTAAAGAATTTGTCTATAAAAATATTTCTTAGTTTTAAGCTTTTTAAACTTTTAATGTTAAAATTTGTTTTTCTTTATCTTGGGACAGTCCACGAAGGCTGATGCCTACGTACTAAAGTACTGTGGGTGTTTTAAGTGTGATGAGATGGAATTTGTGCACACGGGGCTTTAATATTTGGAGATTGGGAGCAGAAGAAAAAACTTCTGCGGGCAGCAGGTTCCATAGTCTTGACACTCTAGGGATGAAAGAACGAAGAAAACGGGAAATTCGGGGCGTCTCTAACTGAACTGTAACAGGATGCATAAAAGTTGCACTACGTGTTGCTCCGTTGGGAGTGCCAGAGAAGGATTTATACTGGCCAATTTCTCTAAGCAAAAGCCATTAAAATACCTATAGAAGAGCAACAGATCCCATACAGCTCGACGGTGGGCAAGAAGAGAAAGCCTTTTTGTGAGCGTTGGATCATTAATAAGACGAACGGCTCTTCTTTGAATGGAGTCCAGAATGCTAAGTGTTGAGAGGGTCTGATTTGGGATACATACAGAGTGTACAGATTGGAAGAAGAGAAATATTTTCTGGCTCGGAAGAGGAATCTAAGCTTTTTTAAAGCTGCCGAGGCTATGGATGTAATGTGTTTGTGTCAGTTAAAGTTATTCATAACAGTAACGCCGACAAGATTAAACGACTCTTTGTTCTGCAGAACTTGGCCGCTCATATGTAAGCGATGAGCATTGGCAGACTTTTTTTGCGACAACGAACATGACTGTGTTTTCGAGACATTAAACTGAACAAGATCCAATCCACATCCACTCCAAGATAAGTTTGAGGTCTTGTGAAAGAGATATTTGCATTGACCTGCGCTTGTTTTCCAAATCAGAATTACATGATGGCTTAATAAATTGAATACTAGAGTGAAGGGTACTATCGTCAGCAAAACTATGAATGCCATTGATTGTGGAAGAGAGAAGATCGTTAATGTGTAGAAGAAACAGCGTGGGTGCCAGCAATGAGCCCTGGGGCACCCCAGCATTAATTTGGTAGAAGCTGAAAGAATGACCATCTACACTAACTGATATACGTCGATTAGAAAGGAAACTAGAAAGCCAAGAGCAAAGCTTAGGTGAAAGACCGTAAGAAGGAAGTTTGTTAAGAAGCCCATCATGCCAGACCTGATCAAAAGCTTTGGATATGTCAAGAGCAACGATCTGGGATTCACCAAGAAACTTAAGGGACTTAATGTCATCATTGCACAAAAATATATTTTAAAGATAATAACATTTAAGCCAAGGCTATTTTCTTCTGACATACTTTATGAACAGACTGGAGTTTTTACGATAAATCAGTTGGATATAAAAAATATTTTAAGATTTTCCCTCAGCAGAAATATATTTCAAAACTTTATCAACCATCGCATCATGACAAGAGCCAATCTAGGTCAAAATTTAACATTACCTTACACTCATTTTAGTGTTACACAAATATCTATTACCTATGTAGCTCCTAAAATTCTTAATATCTTGCCGGTACAATTTAACAATAAAAACTTTAAAACAATTGGACTTGTGGATAAAAAAAACACCCAAAGAATAAAATATATGGTAGAATTTTTATAAGAGACATTTACAGGGCATACATGGTCATCGCTGTCATACTGCCATGCACTTAAAATGCTTATAATATTGTCATTAGAATATAAAATTGTTATAGTACAAATAGGTAAAGTTTAACATAAATTTATTATCGTTGCCATTAGGAAAAAAAATGTCAGAGTATAGATAGCTAAAGTTTAAGATACATTTGTAATATTTGTCAAATTTACAATGTGCACACACAGACCTATGTCCATTGTGCACATAATTACTTAAAGTTTTTGTTTGTACTATTGTAATATATTATTATTATTACTTGTTCCAGTTGTGTGAGACAAAGAAAAGAAGATCAGCTATGGATCTACTGTGATGGAATCCATACTGTCTATCACGTAAGATCTTATGTTTTTTCAGATACTTTAAGATTTTGGAATTAATGAATTTTTCCATTACCTTGATGGTAGTACAACTAACCAAAACTAAATCAATAAGAAAAGTAAAAAACTCTAAAAATGACCTTTTTGAATAATATGTAGATTCAAAAGCTTCTCATTAAAACAGATATTTAAAAAAGTAATTTATACTTTAACCCATAAAGAAGAAATTCTCTTTTAAGTAAATAACCCAAAGAAAATTGTAATGTTATATACTACCTGAACTGAATAATAGCCTTTCCTGTTTTTGTAAGAATCTGAGTTAGTGTCAGGCTTATCAATTTTAATGTGTCTACCATCTACTGCGCCTATAATATTTGGAAATCCATTTGTACGAAAATATTCTTCGCTGATTTGCTTTTCCTCATCATTTGGCCACTTTATAAACTCAGATGACAAATTGCTTAAAAAATAAGTAACTCTATGTATTACCCTATTGACTGAACTTATGGTTATGCCAAAACGATCAGCTACGTCTCGAAAGCTACAACTCTGGTGACCTATATACCACATAAAAATAAGAACCTAAAAAAACAACATTATTATTACCAGCAAATACTGTTCCTATTTAATCCACTTGTACCCTGGGTGATTCTTCTAATATTCTGATTAAACGAAAATTGGCATGCTCTTTTATTATATCAAAAAATTCCCACTAGCAACTAAATAATCCAGTTTTATCCACAATATATATATTAGTTCAGTCATCCAAGGTTCAGAAACGGCGTTTCCAGAAAAATAATGTAGAGGTTTTTTTTTTCATAGGTTCTTTATGTTTTTTAGGCTAGCAGTTGAAAATGTATAAAATTTGCAGTTACTATTTCTGCCAGTATTCTTACTTTCAACTACAGAACAACTATTATGCACTATTTTAAATATTTTTATTTAATTATTTACATTTAAATAAAGCACGATTTAACAAAAATTTAACCACAGCTGTCCCTACAATAAGGTTAATGGTATAAAAAAAAGAGGACAAACGTTTACTAATGTCGTCATTTTTATAAACTTCTATTTTCTTAAAGTCCATCGATAGACCACTAAAAAACATCGTTTTGTAATGTCTGACACTGAATCCGAATTTGAGGTTATCCAGCCCATCAGGCATGAGCTTTACAACTAAATTTCAAAAAACCTCATATTTTCATCATCTTTTTTGGTTTTTTAAATATAACTCGAAAATAAGCTTTTTTTTTGATAATAACTATGATACACTAGAAAAGAAGACAAAATTTCATACAAATAGGTTTAATAACCCTAAAGTCTGAAACAATCCATAACGTCGTTAGATCTTTCGCTAAAAAGGTAAAAACATTATTTAAAGTGCGCGCTGGTGCCCTAATATCAATTTCATACACCTCCAAAATCAATTATTTTATGATTACCTGGTATGTTCTGGTTACATTTAAGGAATTGGCAAACATGAGTGAGGTCCATAGGTCAACGAGCCTTTTTTTTAAGGAGAATAAGGTTTTGACAAAAGAAACCATATGTTGAACATTTTTTTATTTACACGAAGAAAAAGCATAACACAAAATTTTTATAATCCTTCGTCGTCCTCATTTGCAGAATTATCACCTAAAACAACGGGAATGGGGACTTTAGATTAACTATAATAAAAGCAATGCCGTTTATGTTCATTAAGGACAAAATTTAGTATGCCTTTGCACAATAGACTTCAATATTATTCAAAAATTAAAAAAAAAAAGATAAAACAAAAAATAGGAGAAGAAGAAGAAGTCATTACCTGCATATAGCTCAGGATTGAGTTCGCAGATGATCCGATTAGAAGGACCAGGTTGTATATCCGCAACGACGTAATGTTTTCTTTTTAATAATAATTGGTCAGTGGACTGCTCAAGCTCTTAAAGGATAGTCGCTGGTCTATCCACTGGAAAAAATTGAATTATGACATTTTGATTTATGCAAGTATTGTTCCCAATTTACATTGATACATACTAGAATAGAATAAAAATTACTTGTTATAGTATAATTACCTTCGATTTTTGCAAGTAAAATATTTTTATAGTCGTTTTTTCACAATTCAGACTGCCTGGAGCAGTACAACCCAATCTTCTGCATCCGCAATGGCTCTTGCAACCCTCCTGGCACTTGCAGGCAATGAGTTTCAGAAGCTTCTCTGGGGTTTTGAACTCAAAGTATAAAAATCAAGTTGCCTTTAATAACTTTCCAACCCCACTGCATAGGTGGTTGAATTTTTTCCAGCCACTGCAATACTTGGTGAAATACTGTGTTGCTGGGCTGCAGCTCTAGTGAGGGGGATGGATGCTACATTTCCGCTAACCTTGAATGCTCATGCCACATACAAGGCCACTAGGAATTTTTCTCCTGCCTCCGAAATTTCTTTTGTATTTGAAGAGATCAAAATGGCTTAATATATTCTTTCCAGTGGATAGACCAGCGCCTATAGTTCAAGAGCTCGAGTAGTCCACTGACAAGAAAGGACTAAAAAGAAAACATTACGTCGTTGTAGATATACAGCCTGGTCCTTCTAAATGAATCATCTGCGAACACAATCCTGAGCTTCATGCAGGTAATGACTTTTTCTTCTTTTTTTCTTATTTTCGAATTTACCTTTATTTTTAAATAATATTCAAGTCTATTGTGCAAAGACATACTAAATTTTGTCCATAATGAACATGGTCGACATTGCTTTGTTATAATTATCCAAAGTATCCATTCTTGTTGTTTTAGGTAATAACTCTGCAGATGAGGACGACGAATAAATATATTTTTTTAAAAAATGGTATATTTATTTTTTTCGTGTAAACAAAAATGTGTTCAAAATATGTTTTCTTTTATCAAAACCTTATTAGCCTTAAATTAAAAGTAGTACGATGTTGTTTGAGCTAGAAGGCTCGTTGACCTATAGACCTTACCCACATGTGCCAATTCCTTATATGTAACCAGGACATACCTGGTAATCATAAAATAATTGATTTTGGAGGTGCACTTAGAATAATGTTTTAACCTTTTCAGCGAAAATTCAAGAAATGCCAATTTTCAACATGATTTAACGACGTTATGGATTTTTCCAGACTTTGGAGTTAGTAGACATATTTGTGGAAAATTTTGTTTCTAAAATATGAGGTTTTTTGCAATTTCGTTGTACAGCTTATGCCTGGCGAGGTGGCAAACCTCAGATTTGGATTCAGCAGCCAAAAGACATGTAGAACCGGTGAGAAAAAAACTTCTACATTTTTTTCCTGGAAAAACCTTTCTTCTGGACTATATGTAATATATTGGTAGACATAAAGCCTTATCCATTGTTAAGGAAAGTTGAAGATATCACTAGCGCAATTCGATATTTTAAAAACTTTTAGAACTAAACTACTACTGTTTAATCTCTTCAGGGAGTACAATAAAAACATTTTACAATAGCCGTTCTCTCTATCCCTGGGCCTAGAAGATCTCCTATACTTCAGTAAATATAACAGACCCAAGCGTAAAAGATCAACTCAAACTATTTAAATACTTACTTGGTTTTCGGTAATATACATCCATACTGTCCAGGTTGGTTTCTAAAATACTGGCTATTTTTAAATCGATTGCTTATATTATTTATTAGTTGCCTTGATAAACGAAAATGTTCAAAAATATCTTCATCAGAATATTGTGGAAATACTTCTTCTAGAAAAAAAAATAATTTAAGATAATTACCTTACACCTTTTTTTTTAATATATGTTTACTTACAATAAAAATATCTAGGGTTAATTAATAAACAATGGTACAGCCTAAACTAGTTACCTAATTAATTATATTTTTTATTCTGGATTGGCCCAAAATAATGGAAATCGCTATCTCCATCGTCACTCATTTTAAAAGGATTACAGCTTTAAACAATTTATTTAAATGAATCTTATGAAAAATAAGGCAGATTCACAAAAGGAAAAAACAATTGAGATTATACCCGGCAGTAAAAAAAAGCATTATTCTTAAAGCATATACCTACCTAGACCGCAGCCTTGCCGGTTGATCGTCAAAGGTGCAAACTGTGCGCATGCTGATTAGTCAGCGGGGAGAGGCCGACTAATAAGCACAAAGAGCAAGGGAGAAAGGAGACTTATTGCCCTTTTTTTCTCGCATAGCCGAGCGGCATTCCTCGTGTAGGTATATGCTCGAAGGCATTATGACCTGAAAATTATTAATGCGCAGGTCAATTTGAAGGGTTTTCTGTTGGGGATCGAAACAACCGTTTTAAAACGGTTCCCGATCACGAGTTTCATTGGGGTTGGAACAAACCTATTAATGCGATCCAGTAGTGGATTAAAGCAATTTAAGTTCCACTCTGTTTTTATCCCGTACTTTTACATTGGATAACAAAAATTTACTTTGTATTCATTCAGAATAATGAAGGAAAAACATTGAAAAATAAAATAAAATGTTAAACAGAAAAAAATAACCTTACTCTTTTTGTTTCTCTTGGTTTCTAAGTTAATTTATATGTTACATTTAATGTTTATTGGTGATTTTGTACGTGGCAGTAAATTATTTAAAAAAAATCCTTTTCGATACTTTGTTTTTTATCAGCTTAAAACCTTAAGTTTTATACCATATCATATTTCAAATAAAGAATTAATTTGGATTTATGGATCATGTCGAAAACTTACCCGGACCGTTTATATCGCCAATATCAATAAATCACGGAACACACACACATAACAGAGACTCACAAAGTGCAAAACAACAAAACTATTAAAACATGCTACAATACTTGCTCGTACTATTTTATCTATAACACTACATATACATGGCAGAATAACGGAAGATAAAAAATAGCCGATTTAAAAAAAATTATACCTAGATTCCAATAGACAAAAAATGCTTTAACTTTATTTTTTTAAAAACGTATTTTAAAATTAAGGCTTCCTTTCTTCTTTTAATATCAATAAACCCTCTGGACTGGACGGGATTCCAGCCATCATCTTAAAAAAATGTTCTCCTGAACTTACATTCATCCCGACTTGCTTCTTTTGGATTACTCTTCCGAAGAGTTAAAAATCCGTACGTATGCATCATATCTCCAAAAAACACCAAAATCTGCCTATTTATTATTAAACCAGTTCCCTTCTTTCAGTTGTTTGCGAGGCAATGGAAAAATTCATTAATTCAAAAACCTTTAAACGTTTTGAAAAACATAAACTCATTCATGTACCAGAAAGTACGGATCTAGTCAAAAAAAAATGTTATATCTTTAAAATTATAAAAAAGAATTTTTTAATGTAAAAAAAGTAATGGTGGGTCCTAAAAACAAAGAACTAAAATATATGTTTTTTATAAAATTGATCACTTGTATAATATAAACCTAAAAAATTTAACAATAATTAGGTTTAGATTAATAGTTTTAAAAACAAGGTATATGCCTTTTATTAAGTTGTTTGTAATGTTTAGGGCTTAACCTTTTATATTTTCCAGAATTTGGTTGTCATTTTGTATTTTGCAAACCCATATTTTAAGAACTTACTAATAAATAAAATTAAAATAACAGATAATATAAAATTTTTAATATTATTTCAAACTCGGTTAATCAGAGTATATATATTTTATTTTTTAAATTTGACAAAGAAATGAATACTTGGATTAAGAAAACTGACATGTTAATATTGACATTTTAAGAATATGTGTTTCTGCCAAATCCAAACAAAACACCTCTAAGATTAGTACAGCAAAACTTGTGTTAACGGACACCCTTTTATATCTGCCACCTGTGTTATTGGCCACTTTCAAGATAACAAAAATCTGCTTTATAGGAAATCCCGTATATATCCTTAGATAATGGACACCCTTATAAAACAGCCATGACCAGACAAATCTCAATTTTTATAACCTATTTCAGGTAAATCAACCTTTTTATATTGGCCGGAAATTCTTTGGGCTAATTTGTATTTTATTATTTATGATTGTATTTTGCAAATTTTAAAGGTGAAAATACCCAACAATAATATTTATGGCCAGGTTCAAATAGCATTAGTGGCTTGGGGGATTACCTTCACATTATATTTTTAGTTGTGTCTTAAATGGATAAGAGCAAAGTTATCGTGTTCGGAATCGAAACGTGCTTAGTTATGTTCCCAAAAAAGTGAGAAGTACGATTTGGGATCGCGAAAACTGGCTGAAAAGTGTGGTGTCGGGAAGATTGGCAATAGATCAAGTCCTCTACAATTGGTTCTGTAAACAAGAGGTAAAAAATTCCAATATCTGGATCATTAATTAAACAAAAAGCACTTGAGACAGAAATCAATTTAAAAGTGGAAAATTTTGTAGCCTCGAATGGTTGAACAACTGTTACCTGGCAATACAGCCCACCCTTCTATAAAGGCCAATTATTGTTAATTTTATGGTGGCCGTTATAGACAAGTTTTACTGTAGTTTAATTTTTCATCGTATAAACAAAAACTATTGCAGTAAGACCTGCAAATATATTTTTAAACGACCTTTTTCTAGTTAATCTGTCAAAAAAGTTAATATTTACCAATCCATACTCCAAAATCACTTTATATATTTTTTAATGGAAATCAAGTTGATAATAATAATGATGTTATGAAAAAGAAAAACCAATTCATAAATTAACGTACCAAATAAACTTCATTAATTTTAAATTTATTTTAATGGGAAATATAACAAGGTCATAAATTAAACTTATAATTAATTATTATTATATTAAAAGTATAATATTTCGCATTTGAAATGCAGTTTTAGTATAACTAATAATACAACTTTAAAACTTACCCCAACCCCAAAAAACATTATTTTTAATATATTTTCTCCAGTTAAAGGACTTGTTAAAAGTAAAATTTAGGTTATCCAGCAAAAGGATCTGGAAAACTAATTATGGGTTTCCTTTAAAACTTAAAATATTAATTTAGTTTTACTAGGCTTACTTTTTAAAACTGTTTTTTAATTTTTGCCACTTTTAGTTAGATTAAAAATTGATGGAAACTTTTTTTAAAGACAAAATGTCTAATAATGCCATTGATGAAACGAGTTGTCTAATATAAGTTCCACATCTAAATATTATTAAAATCTTTCGTATTTCTAAAACCTGAGCATCGGGTTTATCATATTACGCGTATTGTGAAACAAACAAAAAATCACTAGTAACAATTAACTTTCATACACCAATTTTACATTATAATTTTATCTATTATGTTACACTAATCCACTTAAAAATGAAGAGAAAAAATACAATAATATATTACACAAGTAACATATCGGAAAATGTTTAAAATCACTTTTTAAGAAAGACATAAAAAGACTTGAGAAATTAGCTACGTGTATAAAATAACCAGTCGAGAATGGAACTACACTACAAAAATACGAAAGGGCTTTCTTGCTATCACAATAACCTACTGCCAGTGCTAAGGGGGTTTATGCCGGTTGACGGTCGACCAGATGGGTAGGTAAAATACAAGGGTCCTTCGTCCCATCTACAGGTACGTAATACCATAGTTTAAAGAATATACAATATATAAGTTAGGTCACTTGCATATAAACATTTGAGATTTAGGCTTCAAAGACACCGTGCGGCGTCTCCGCAGCTGGCCAACCGATAAAAAAGTTTCAGGGGATATTTGTATAAAACGATATTAATTTATTTAAGCGCTTCCTCTAATCGAGATTGTCGGGTAACGCGAAGTAGATTTTCATTATTTGAATGATGATTATGATAATATAAGCATAACGATGATAATATTTGTTTATGGTCACCAAAGTCACTGTAAATAAATGTTAAAATTTTTGTCTTTATTACCTATTAATAATTATTCCCAGAACTACACATCGGGGTAGATATCTACCCCGGGTAAATTTTGACATGTAAATAATAAGTAAAACCATAACTGTACTTTTGAATATTTTTATATCTGTTAATTTTTTTTCTTATATTCCCTAAGAGAAACAAAAATAATTTCTTGAAAACTAATATTTTATCGATTTTTTAAAATTTTTTTCATTGACCCGATTCTCAATATGTTGAACTCCCAAATAAATAGAAAATCTACGATTATATAAATATATATATATATATATATATATATATATATATATATATATATATATATATATATATATATATATATAAGGTACTAAATTTCTTGGGTATCGGTCCAGGAGAGGGCTAATTAAAGTGAAACACTTCTTAGTTTAACGAGCTTTCGAAAATATTTATTTTCTTCCTCAGGTCTACAATATGGAAAACAAAAAAAACATACAATCAAAAAAGGCAAATCTTTCTCAATTTTAGGTATACTTACAACTAAATGCATTATTTAGAAGTTGGTAACATCAACAACAGCTGAGTTTTACAATGTATGGTAACAGGATATCATTTAGTTTTTGAAAAATTCAAAAACTAAATGATATCCTGTTACCATACATTGTAAAACTCAGCTCACCGATACCCAAGAAATTTAGTACCTTTGTTGTTTAACTGGTCGGCCAA
This sequence comes from Listronotus oregonensis, assembly GCA_019359885.1. Classification (NCBI taxonomy): domain Eukaryota; kingdom Metazoa; phylum Arthropoda; class Insecta; order Coleoptera; family Curculionidae; genus Listronotus; species Listronotus oregonensis. The sequence goes on from JAHBCN010001995.1 coordinate 40,268, forward strand.
GACTTCCCTCCTCCTTATTTTATATATATATATATATATATATATATATATATATATATATATATATATATATATATATATATATATATATATATATATATATATATATAATTAAATTTATATTAAATTTTGTGAAGCTTTTAACAGAAGCCATTACTGGGAAAAAAAATTTAGATGTAATTAGAGATATACCCTTATTAAGTTTTTCGCAATATATCATAATATTTACTGGCTTATTTTAATAGAAACCTAAAATTATAATTTACCATGCAAATACTTAAAAAAACTGTAATTATAGATATTGCTACATATTCGAGGTTATGTATGGAGGTCTTGGTAAGATTGGGATATTGTATAAATTAAGGCAAAGCTACACCATTCAAGCCCAATATAATAGCCTATAAAAGCGGATTATATTTAAAATACTTTTAAAAAAAATGTTATTATATTTTATAAGTTGGATTTTATTGTTTTAAAAATTGTTTTTACACAGCGCTTAAAATAAAAAAAACATTTTTTGTAGCCCTTTTTAACACAGAAAAAATAATGTCATTTTTAAATCTAACGTTTTATTTTTAGATTGTCAGTTTTTTAGTACTTCTTTAAAATTAAAATTTTATACTACAAATTAAAAATTTCTGGCCTATTTATAAGAAAAATAAAAACCCATATTGACTTAAAAAAAAACGTGAGATTTTAAAATTAAGAACACCATCTTCTGTACTCTTCTGCGTAGAAAGTGTTCGACTCGTTGAAAAGTGTGGTTAGGTTTTGTGCCAATTTACTTACAAGAATATTATTGCATAAAACTAAATGTTAACATGTAAAAAGCTAAAATATTTTAAAATAGCATTCTTACTGCCAAAAAATATTTTTAAGTTATGTTTTCCATTCTAGCCTACAAAAATTTTTATTTTTAAAAATAAATAAACTATAGAAAGTAAAAAATTCATTTATTAATATTCTATCTTACCATTAAATGTGATAAGCAGTTTTTCTGTTTATCTGATTTTACAATTATTTTTTGAGCTGTTACCAACAACTATTTTTTTACGTTTGGCAATAACATTAATAACTTAAGTTACTCTTATTTTTAATATGCTATACCTTACATAACACTTAAATAGTAAGTAATACTAAACGGATCATCATTTTTGAAAAATAAAAATTATATACAAATATTTGGGCAAATTATGTTGTTTTGTAATAAATCCAGCGTAATCCACCTTAGATTCACCCATTTTCACTAAAAATACGCATTTTAAAGAATCTCACATGAGAATAGGGGGTGAGGGGAGTCGAGCCAAATCTCACAACAAAGGAGGGGGAGGTCGAAAATGCCTTAAACGCCTCACGTAATTTGGAATATTGGACGCCCTCTTACTTTGAACATTTTAGTTTTGTGAAACAGTGTGCAAAAAAAAAATTTGTTGTCCAGTTAATGGTTGTTTTTTTATAGAAAATCTTGTATTATTTTCAAGGAAATAAACCTTTATAAACGTTTAAAAGAAATAAGTAACAAAGGCATTAAAAATATCTTTATTTTTAAAATAAGCAAAGGTTAAGTTCTATGAAAATTATGATTTTATTTTAAAATTATAGAAAAAATATTTAGAAATGTATGTCAAAATCACAACTTAAATAATTTTCTGGAAGTAGGATAAATTTGTAAATTACAAGAAGTAGCTAGTATTTTAAACTTTTTTTTGAGTAATTGCTAACGAAAAGTTGTAATTGTAATTTTACTTTTTAGATGAGTAGAAACCAAATTTCCAGTATGAATGTATAAACAATAATATAAGGATTCCATGGGATTATACTTAAAAAAAGAAATGTTTTTGTAGCAATTTATTATTAAATTTTAAGCAATTTTGACAACTTAAAAAATGGGTTCCCATGGAATTTTAATATTATTTTTTAAATATCTTAATCAGAAAATGGTTTCTTTTAATTAAAAAAAAAAACCTCGACATTTTAGTAGTTTTGAAAGCAACATAATCTGTTTCCGCATATTTTCATAAACTTCAAATTATTAAAATTATTGGTTTTTATAACTTAAAATACTAATATTAAGCGTTATTACCACAATGTTGCCTTAACTTGCATTGGACTGGCATTTCATAATAATTTGCTAGCTTTGTTTGACACAAAATAGTCCATTTAAAACGCGGGACCTGGGTGCCCAATTTCGCTTCAAGTGGAGACTATCTTCAGGGTACATTTTTTGGATCGCTGATTCCGAATTTCGGGGTCCCGCAGCTCGGAAATGAATTCTGGCATCACTTCTAAAAATGCAATGTTGTGCTATTTGCCTAAAATTTTTAAAAAATAGCCATTTTATGACCAAAAAAATATAACCCTTCCCTTTTGGGGGCTTAAAAAATATCCAAATACGAATTAAAAGTTAAAAAATTGGGTCAAAACAATTTCTTGTGTATTTTTCTTTATTAAACCAAAAAATTTGCTTAAAAAAAAACACCAGAGGTTTTTACCCTTTTGACAGAAAAAAAGTACCCCTTCAATACGATAAAATAAAAATTGCGCAAAAAATTAACTTTTTACATTTATCTTAAATTTTGAATAAAAACCCATTTTTCGATTAAAAAAAATTATCCCATAACAACTAAAACGAATCAGTAAATCTTTCTTAGAGGTTAAAAAAATATCTTAGTTAATTTAAAATAACAATTATTTCTTTTACATTTTTTTTTACTTTTTGCTTTATTTTTTAAATGAAAAGAAAATGTAAAAGTATTTATTGTAAACTAATTGTTTTTATTTTACATTAAATAAGATATTTGTTAACCCCCAAAAGAGATTTATGGATTTATTTTAGTTGTTAATAGGATGATTTTTTTTAAATCAAAAATTAACTTTTTATTCAAAATCTAAGATAAATGTAAAAAGGTATTTTTTTTGTCCACTTTTTATTTTATCATGTTTTAGGGGTAGTTTTCCTCGTCTAAAAGGGTGAAAATATCTGTTGATATTTTTTTGTAAGCAAATTTTTTGGTATAATAAAGAAAAATACAAAAGAAATTATTTTAAACCCATTGTTTTACTTTTAATTCGTATTTGGATATTTTTTAAGCCCTTTAGGGGAGGAAAATATTTTCTGGGTCGTGAAATAGCTATTTTTAAAAAAAATTAGGCGAGAAGAAATTTTTTTTGTTTGCATTTTTTTTATTGTACAGGGTGTCCTATTTTCGTGTGTTTTACGGGGTTTCTCGCTTATGAGTGAAGTTACAAAGATGCGGTTTTTGCGACACCGTGCTACTTTTTTGTCAAACGAAAGATGCCGCAAACAGATTTGTCCTAGCCTCCTTAGTTTGTTCGCTACAGGGTAATTTTAAAAAAGTTGTATTTTCGGTTACCTCTCGTATCTCAGGTATCTGATAACTTATCGAAAAGATAAAAACGGGCCCTTATAGAACTTTTTACGCAGAATACAGTGGCGTACTTGAAATTTTTCTCGGATTTACTTTCTTTGAGATATTACACTGAGAGCTTTCTAAAAATATAATATAGTCGAAACTTATTTTTATAAACAGCATGAAAACATGCAATTATTTACTTTTTAACATAGGCGGCTTTGGTTTAAATTAATGACAGTCAAATTAATCAACGTCAAATGCCTTCTCGCACCAAAAAATAATCTAGTAATATAAACATTTATTAACAAGACAACCTAATGGATAAAAATAACAATTTTCCGCTAGAATTGTTCTTAGCCTTAAAAAACAACTTAACTACTAATTTTATAAATACTGTTCGAATTGGTGACCATGATGTCTTATGCATTGTTGGCATAGCGTCTGTAGTCTTCTTAAAGCATTTTCAAATATGAAAGAGCGGGCTCGCAACTCTCTAAAGGCATTTTCCGTGGCCTCTCTTAATTCCTCAATTGTTTTATACCTCCTTGAGTATATTTTACCTTCTAAATATCCCCACAAAAAATAATCTAAAACTGAGAGGTCCGGAGACCGTGGTGGCCATCGAATAGGTCCGTGCGTGGCCATAAATCAATTAGGAAAGTGCTGTTCCAACCAGTGTTGTATCACGTGAGAGTTGTGAGCCGGAGCTCCATCTTGTTGGAAATAGATGTCATTTACTTGAATCAAGGGAATATCTTTCATAATAGTCATTGCTTTTTCTTGAAGGATTTGTATGTATCTATCAGAATTCAAATTTCCTTGGTAAATACAATATTCAATTCTTCTTCCCAAAATGAAACAAGAAACATTGAATCCAAACCTTCCCTGGCGTTCCCTGGGAAAAATAACGTGTTCATTTTCCTGGCTCCAAAACCTTGAGTTATTTCTATTGAGGATACCCGCACTGGTAAAATGGGCTTCGTCTGACCAAATGATCTTCCTTTCAAAATTATTTTGCCTTTCACACATATTGAGAAACCAGTTACAAAACTCCACTCTCCGCTCAGGATCGCCAGGATGAAGATTGTGCACACGTTTATACTTGTAAGGTTTGAATTTATGTCGTTTCAATATTATTTCGACTTTTGTTTTGGATACTCCGATATTTTCTTCTATTTGCCTGCAAGATGTCCCTGGGGTATTTTCAACTGATGCCAAAACATTTATTTCAGCTACTTCATTATCTTTACTATAATTTTTCGGCCTAGCTTTATTAAATCACCCATATTGAATTAGATTGTTTTGTATTTTACTAAATATGCGCCTATCAGGCTGTCTTCTTTCAGGATATCTATATAGAAATCGAGAAAAAAGTCAAATTTGAAAAAAATATTATTCGTTCTTCTAACGTACCTATTTAGATAAAGCTCCGCCGCCTCATCGACGTCTTCGTTGGATAATATGAAACATCTATTCATATCATACTTTTTAAAATGTTCAAAATTTTGGTTTTGTGCCATATTTTTTAGATAAATAATAACGATAATCTAGGAACTAGCATTAAAAAATTCAATAGCAATCATTTGACGTTGATTAATTTGACTGTCATTAATTTAAACAAAAGCCGCCTATGTTAAAAAGTAAATAATTGCATGTTTTCATGCTGTTTATAAAAATAAGTTTCGACTATATTATATTTTTAGAAAGCTCTCAGTGTGGCAAATAATATGACGAAAATATATACGGGGTATTCCATTTAAAAAAGTGCAACTTTGGCTAATATCTCAAAGAAAGTAAATCCAAGAAAAATTTCAAGTACGCCACTGTATTCTGCGTAAAAAGTTCTATAAGGGCCCGTTTTTATCTTTTCGATAAGTTATCAGATACCTGAAATACGAGGGGTAACCGAAAATACAACTTTTTTAAAATCACCCTGTAGCGAAGAAACTAAGGGAGCTAGGACAAATCTGTTTGCGGCATCTTTCGTTTGACAAAAAAGTAGCATGGTGTCGCGAAAACCGCATCTTTGTAACTTCACTCATAAGCGAGAAACCCCGTAAAACACACGAAAATAGGACACCCTGTACGTTATTTTAGGGATGATTGGGGGTTATTTCACCCCCAATGAATTACCCTAAAATTTAATTTATGCTTAAATTAATATAATGTGATAAAAAATACAATTTTTTATCAATAATACATGATTTTTATAAATTTTTATTAGATTATTCTTAAAAAATCTCTAAAAAGGGTGTTCACGAGGTTCAAAGGTTGTACCCCAGAAGTATTGTCTAGGTGCCTAAAGAGCATTTTTATAGGATTTTTTATAAGATTTTCGTTAAAAAAAAACCTAGAAAGGGCGTTTTTGCATTTTTAGGGGTGATGCCAGAATTTCCGAGCTGCGGGATTCAGAGATTCGGAATCAGCGCCCCAAAAAACGTACCCTAAAGGTAACCTCCACTTCCAGCGAAATTGGGCACCCAGGACCCGCGTTTTGAATGGTCTAACAGCCATTTAACAAACTCTTTAGTAACAGTTGATGAAATAGTAAATTTACTTAGCAATTTTTAAGTTGCATATGGCAATGTTTACTAAGGTAAATGGCCCAAGAGCAGTGCCATTTCGCGAGGATGCCTACGTGCTCGGCAAGGCGGCATCCTCTTCGACCGCGGCAACACTGCCGCGGTCGAACCAGGTTAGGCACGAGCCAAATTATCTCGGTCCAAATCAGGGCAAAGAATTTTCGTTGTTATAGTATTTTTCAAGATATGAGAAAATGACTAGACATATTGATTATCTCCGACTGCAATAAAAATCCTCGAAAGTGATCATTTATGGCCATGCCAACAGAGGTAAGAATAATTCAAGTCTGCACTTTAGCCTATACGTTTAGATATAACCTGGGGCAAATAGGACCTCATGAATACTTATATATTATTCCAGTCAGGTAGAAATACGACCCTGTACGGTCGGGTGGGATAATTAGGTTAAGATACCCTAATAGTACCATAAAATGCTAATTTCGAGGGTTTTTACTGCACACAGAAGCAATCCAGACTTTTAGTCATTTTCTTATGTCTTAAAAATACTATACTGCTGCTCAAAGTAGAGACGCGTTTGTGAGAAAGCAGCACCAGTACGTGCTATTTGTCCATAATTGACTACAGCGCTTGTAGAAGGTGCCGCGCGTTGCATCCTCGCAAAAAGAATATACGGCTTTAGAAAAACTCCATAGTAAAATATTCACTATGATAGCGTTAAAGGCAGCATCGTTATCACTATAAAGGGAATGGACACCACGACATATAGTTAAAAATTATAAGTTACTTGGAATAAATATCAAGGATGCACTACTTCACTAGTACGACTTAAAATAAAAAATAACCTTTACTTAATTGGGCTTGAAAAAATATATAAACTTAAATTCTATACTCTAGTTAAAATTCACTAATATGGAATGTAATAGAGCTGTAAGCATACGTGCCAATTTTAATATTTAACATCTACATAGTTAAAGGGGATTCTTAAAATAATAGTTATAGTTGTAACTGCACTTAGTCTTCTGCTGTCTAACATAAAACCTTTTACACCTTAAACCATCGAGGCAAATAAAAGGAGGATCATGATTATGATTTTCACGTATCCAAATTTCTTGTCCATGAGAGGTAAGTGCAGCTCGACAAAAAGTTTTTCTATCCGAGACACAGCTCCAGTATGTCTTTTTATCCGACTTATTTTTCATTCCAAAAATGTAATTTCTCACAATAAGTTGTGGCTGTCTAAGACCAATTTTAAAATACACTAATTCTAAAATAAAATATATTTATTAGTAGAGATTAAAAACATATAAACTATTAAACTTTGAATCATTGGTAAAGTGATTCTGCTAAGCAAAGACACAAAATTTAACAGGTAAAATATTGTCCATTTAAAATTAATTAATAGCTATTTATATAACTAGTATATAAACTAGCATCAAATTTTGGCGAGATACCGCGTTGAAAATTGTTAGGACAGTTAACATACCGGTTTATTTTCGCGAGAAGCGGTAACGTAGGGGAAGGTGTTCTGACATCAGTATCTACGTCATTACTTTCTACCCAGTATCTACCGCTATCGCCACTAGTCAGGAGGAGCGTTAATAATGGTTATGTCAAATTTAAATTTAAAATAATAGAGGATTCGCGGCTTTTCTATTGTTTTGGTTCTTGTGATGTTTTTTGCTATGGTTTAACAACTATTTGGATTGCAGATTTTTTTGGTTTATTAGTTAATTCCCAAATGGATGAATTAATGGAATTATATCTAAATCATAAATAAAAAATTTACTTATTATAGTTGACTTGGAAACAGCTAATATCTTATTAAATGAAAAATGTGGTTTATATATTATCTTTTCGACTTATTTCTTAACTCTCCAAAGACCTTTCATTTAAATTTAAACTTAAAAGTGTTAAACGATTAGTATAAAAGTTGACATACGTTAACCGTTTCGTTTTTGCGAGGATAGGCGGGTTAAACACGGTTAGAATGGTGGGGGAAAGAACTGCTATCAACCAGTAGTTAAAAACGGTAAGTCGCGGAAATATCCTTTAGGACTTTATTGCAGCAGTTGTCACAGCAGTTGCTATTAGGTGTAGAAGTTGATTTTTAAAACATGTCCAATTAGTTGACATCGAAAATTTCTGAAAATAGCTAAAATCATTAAAAAAAAGAATGGTTATTGTCTAGAAAGTTACCGCAATTCCGATTTTGACCAAATTTAGTATAAGGGGTTTTTTCGGGGTGCGGATCACGAATATGAAAAAAAAAACTTTTCGTTTTCGTTTCATCAAACCTAAAAATCAAACTAACCATATTTACACTAGATAGACCAGAGCTGAAGCCTTTGAAAATGGTAAAAAATGAAAAAAAAATAGTAGAATGAAACCCACTGGGAAAGAAAGAGAATATAACAAAAATTAAAGGAAAATAATTTACGGGCTATTTGAGGTCGGGAGGTGGAAGGGGTAAGTTTTTAAGGGTAAAAAACGGTTTATCTCGATTTCCGGCAAAACTACCTATGGAAAAAAATTAAAAGGCAAAATTGTAGGTAATAAAAAGTTCAAAAACTTTTGTATTTACACTTTTTTTACATAACCCCAAAATTTATGTAAAAAATTCAAATAACCAAGTCTTGTTTTTTTATTTTTATTTTACAAAAAAAAAGTTCACGAAATTTGGTGAAAACTTACCTTTTTATGTCCCAAACACATTGAAAATTTTTTGATTTAAAATATTTTTTCACCTTTTTTTGACTTATTATCGAAAAAGCACCCTAATATTCAATCGAAAATTATCCTGTCAAAATATCTTCTTTTTTAATAAAGTCGGTGGGCCTTTTGTTCGTTTAAATCTCTACCTTCTAATGATGTACAAAAATATACAGTACTATGGTAAATGTTCCCAGAAAAAACGAACGAAAAAAATTTGAATCCGAATTTTTTAAAATCATTATGTATGTACAATTTTCAACTATTTATTAAAATTAACACTTTAATTACTCAAGAAACGTAAGACTTCATTTTAAATTGATAAACAAAAAACTGCAAATCGATATATACTACTATGATCAACAACCAAATGTACATAATGATTAAAAAAGAAAAAATCCGATTTCAGTTTTTTTTCGTTTCTTTGTATTTTTCGAGAAAATTTACCACAGTAACGTATATTTTCTTTACACCATCAAAAAGAGATTTAAACGAACAAAGAGCCCACCGACTTTATTAAAAAAGCAGATATTTTGACAGGAAAATTTTCGATTAAAAATTAGGGTGCTTTTTCCATAATAATTTAAAATAAGGTAAAAAAATTAATATTTTAAATCAAAAAATTTACAGTGTGTTTGGGACATAAAAAGGTAAGTTTTTACTAAATTTCGTGAAAAAAAAATGTAAAAGATAAAAATAAAAAACCAAAAACTTGGTAGTTTGAATTTTTCACATAAATTTTGAGGTTATGTGAAAAAAGTGTAAAAACAAAATTTGTGGTTAGTTGTGGTTAGTTTTTTATTTTATTATCTACAACTTTGCCATTTAACTTTTTTCCATAAAACTTTTGGAAAGTTTCGCCGGAAATCGAAATAAATCGTTTTTTACCCTTAAAACTCATCCCTTTTCACTTCCCGACCTCAGATCGCCCGTAAATTATTTTTCCTGTAATTTTCGTTATACTCTCTTCCTTTTTAAGTGGGTTTTATCCTACTATTTTTTTTTTGTTTCAAAAATTATCAGACCTGGTTTAATATTCGCACTTCTTCTTGTGCACAATTTTTGATTTTTACACTAAAGTGACACACCATATTTTATAAATACCTTTTAAAAACCTGTTTTTATGTTTGGTTTACAACTTTTTTTATAAAAAATTGCAAAGTTTCACTTTCAAACGGGGCGATTATGTTTCCAATTCCCTAAGAAAATATCATTTTTAAATAAACATCAGAACAGCTATAAAACAAAAAAAATCTTGGAAAACCAACGAATTCTTGGATAGAAATAAATTAAACAAACCTTGTTTGGCATTAATATATTCAAAGGGGCAAGGAGGGATAGTTCTTGTAAACACACTGCACCGGCAATATTGATTAAAGGCACTGAATAACATAACTCCGGAAATAATAACTTTTTCAATGTTTATGGCATTGCACCATAAATTACATTTTTATAAATCGATGGTTCTTTATTGTTAAAAATTATTTTTAAAGCCGGAAAACTATTTTTGTTTATTATCTGAAGTGACAGACAGATATGACATTTACTTTAGATGTTCAATTCGGTTGATGTTGATCGAGTCACTTTACAAAACGTGTTATTGAATAATACAACCGAATAGAAAGAGATAAAATGACATCGAAGTTCCGTACAACACCTGATTTACTATCATTTTTTATTAAACGAATGCAGCAGCTGTCCAAAATAACCTTGTTGCGGGTGCTTGGAACTGTCAAATTAATAAATGTTTATATTTAAATTGATATTGCCTATATTAACATAAAATCCAATATTTTTGAATAATTTTATTACATTTTCAAGGTAATTTTCTGATTTTGGTTTTTGAGATCTGGCAATTTGTTTACGTTTTTCCAAAACAAACAGATCACTATACCAAACACCCTGCCTACAAACTGGCGTTGCGTTAATTCTAGTCCTTGAGTTCGTTGTGGAAAACATACCACTATGTGGTAATTGCTTTAGAGTTCTATTTGAATTAAATATGTTTTCTAAACCCTACAGCATTAAAAAATAATTTCAGATCCTGTTTTTGCTATTTATCCATAAATATTGAAAAACTTATAATGTTTTTTTTTGCGCTCAAAAAAACTACTAATTGCTTTTTAACTTACATATATTATATTTAGGATAATAATAACTAATATATAAAGCTTACGAGTAAATTTAAATAAAATAATATAAAAACTAAAGGTGTATAAAGGCAAGAAATTTTTTAAAAACTAAATACTGATAAAAGTGGCAGTCTAATTGGTAATTTTTAGTACATCCAAAGTAGAATAAAGCACACGCAGAAATAATTACCGCATTAAATAACCTTAAATATAATATATATATATATATATATATATATATATATATATATATATATATATATATATATATATATAATATATATATATATATATAATATATAATAATAATATATATTTAAGTCCTCAACAAGGTAAAATTATTTGTTAAAATAGTATAAAGTAAAAAAAATTATAAAATTTTAACTTTAGAACTATTTCACAACTACAATTTTAAATAAAATTATCTTTAATTTAATAAAAATCACATGGTACTCAATGGTATAAATTTTGATACTAAGCCTCGTAATATTTCTTAAAGATATGTCAGACAGTTAAAAATAAAACAAAAATTATATTAACTTAACCAACCATAAAAAAATATCATAACTATTAAAAAATTAAAAAACCTTCTATCTAAGTAATTACCCTCTTAAAATAGTTTTTAGAAGGGACAATACAATAAAAAAAGTGTTTATTTTTTTCCCTAACTCCTAACTGGAAAATATATTTTAAACAAAAAAAACTGTAAAATTATTTTTATTTTTTTAGCTTATTAAAACAAACAACATAAAAGGGGCCGATGATTACCGAGTTTGTTAATTTTAAACTTTGAAATTAATAAATTAATTAAAAATTTCTTTATAAGCAAAATATATAGATAATGGCAGGCGTCCAATAATTACCTGAGGCATTAAGGCGGAGAGGGGGGGAGGAAGGACACGTATTCTTACGTGGAGGACATAGGGAGTCTCGGCAAATATCACGTAATTATTTTTTTCCCGCAAGATACAGTGAAAAATTGCAAGAAAACTTGGTTGAAATCACTAAAAGTGAATATACTTTAGTTTCATTTTTGCTTGTAATTCGTTTGTTTCAATTTTGACCTGTTTTAAATTATGACATTATTAGGACACTTTTGGCGACGAACATTTAACCACCAATTTTTTCTTCGATCGTCTTTTGTTTTTCAATTACTAACCAATCACGTTATTATTTTTTCCCACACAGTGAAAAATTGCAAGAAAACTTGGTTAAAATCAGTAAAACATGTTTCTTCACTAAAATGGAGCTAATATGATAACCAATCTTACACGATGATATTTTCTTACTATGATTCTAGACTAAGTTCTTAGAACTTTTAAATACTAGTCTTAACTAGTTTTAAATAAAAATAATTAAGCAAATTATGTTTTTTGTTTTAAATAAATTCAACGCAATTAAGCACGGAAACGCACTTTGGGAAATGTCACGTGTGATTAAGAGGGAGGGAGTCGAGCCAAATTACACGACATCTCACCAAGGGGGAAGGGGAGGTCGAAAAATTGCTAAAATTGCCTCACGTAATTAATGGACTCTATTATCTTTAATAATATTTAAAAATGTAGAATAAATAAATTTAAAATTATGTTTTAAAACACATTATAGCTTAAACAACGTGAATTTGACAATACAGTTTGAAAATAAATAATTTTTTTTATTAAAGTAAAAATATTTACATTAAATTTAACCAGTCTTAAGTAATTGGTTGTTGTTAAAACCAAATATACTTTTATTTGTATTGTAAGTAAATATCTTATAATACACTATTTAAAAAAAAATTAAAACCTTAATTTTCTAAATATTTTTCCAGTTTTTTAAAAAGATAAAAACTAGCTACGCTGCTTAAAGATATCCTGAATAAACTTTAAAAATAACATTTTTTTAAAGTTTAACCACCCGGGATCTTTTACGGTTTTAAAGAAAAATCCATGCATATATCAGCTGCAAAAACTAAACCATAGTTTAAAGAATATACAATATATAAGTTAGGTCACTTGCATATAAACCTTTGATGTTTTGGCTTCAAAGACATCGTGCGGCGTCTCCGCCGATCGCGAACCGACAAAAATGTTTCAGGGGATATTTGTGTAAACGATACCAATTTATTCAAGCGTTTCCTCTGATCGGGATTGTCGGGAAACGCGGAGAAAATTTTTTAGTATTTGAATGATTATTACGATAATATAAGCATATTGTTGATAATATTTGTTCATGGTCACCAAAATGTTAAATTTTTTTTTGGTTCTTTTACCTATTAATAATTATTCCTAGAACTACGAATCGGATAAGAAATCTACCTTGGGTAACTCTACTTTTAAATATTTTTATATCTGTTAATTTTTTTTTTCATATTTTCCCTGAGAGAAACAAAAATATATACTTGAAAACCAATATTTTATGGATATTTATTTGATTTTTTCCATTAATCGGATTCTTAATTTGTTTAAATTTTCAAAGTCCCAAATAAATAGACTTTTTTAGCAAAACATCACGATGGTATATTTTTTCTTAAAGCCATATGTGTCCTCTTTGAAATCCCGTTGGAAATTTGACAAGTTGTTTAGAAAAATAGTTATAAATTTTTGTCTGTTAAATGACGGTTTGGTAGTTTTTAAGTACTTATAGCTATTCAAATCAATTTTTAACCAACTAAATCTTGATAACATTGAATTTGCTCTTCACCATTTCCTTGCGCATAACGAAACGAAAAAGTTCGAGTACTCATAAGACAGATTACTGCTTTCAAAACGATTTTAAGAGCGAAAATCCCGTGAAGTAAATGTTTACCCCGGTTTGTAGTTTACAGGTAAAAAATGGGTTTATAGTTCTAGGATTATTTTATCATTACAAGTCAACAGATAAATATTTATCTATCTATCTATCTATTATTTAATGTAAAGCAAAATAGAAATTTATTGTAAACATTTAAAAAGGTCGACCAGACTTTTACGGATAATTAATGTGTAGATATGCATAACAATTTTTATTTGTGTATTAGGAGTGCAAAATTAAATATTGCAGTTGTTTTTATCTTGAGATAGTCCACGAAGGGCGAAAACCTAAATACTTTGGGATTTGGAGAAGGCAAAACTTCTGGAGGTAGTATTTTCCACAGTCTGGACAGTCTAGGGATCAAGGAACTAACAAAGTGGGAAGTTCTGGGCCTCTCAAGCTAGACTGTAAAATATTGCATAAAAACGACACTACGTGTCGCTCTATTGAGACCTTTTAGGGGTGGAACTATGCTGGCCAATTTCTTAAAGCAGAAGCCGTAAAAATATCTGTGAAAAGCGCCAGATCCCCTACAGCTCGCCGGTGGGCAAGAGAAGAAGGCACTAAGCACGGAATCATTTATAGGATGAATAGCCCTTCCCTAAATGGAATCATGAATGCTAAGAGTTGTGGGAGACGCCATTCCCTAGACATGAGAACAATACTCTTAAGATGGTCTAATTATACATTGGAAGGCACACAAGGTAATTTTACTCATGTTTTCAATAGAACAAATGTTAAAATCTATCCTCTCTAGCAGGCAGGCTCACTGGGTAAAGATGGAATCGCATATGCGTAAATGCAACTCCTAAAAGGGTTTGAAAAATCATCATCTTTAAAAAAACACAAACTCTAATACGGTTCTAACATTGTTCTGGCGTATAATTCGCAAATTTGTGAAACTCAGTGAATCCCAAACCATTTTTCCAAGTTTGACATTTGAAAGTTTAATATATTTTCAATACAAATGCCAATAAAAAAGTCTAATCTATATGATGTATATTAATATGATTCTTTGGTCATCTAAAAAACGATAAATGGCCTTTTATTCTACCGTCAAAATTATCAACTGAACAAATATTATTACCAGACATATTCAACAACTTTTTAGGAAAACGATATACCAAAGCACCATAGACTGGTTCAAATATATTGGGCAGGCGGGGATAAGAGGGGTACGCTTTGAGAGCCGCCACGAGTAACGCAACTCATATATTGTATATTCTGTAAACTATGTCTAAAATATTAAGTGCTTATGATTAATAAATCTATATGATTAAAATGCTTTATAATTCAAGATTAAATAAAATATTGGTATGTTTTTTTACGCATGTTATTTTATATATGGTTATCATAACTTTGGAAAATATTATTAATTAGCACTTTCTTGATTTTCTCCCTCACAAAGTCTATTGTAGTAAAAAGTATGAAAATCGGGCTCAGTTTTATTTTTGTTAACGACATCAAAGTTGCGGAATGGCAGCCCATTAAAATTGACTTGTGGTGGAAGATGGTTGTGATCCTCCCCGAAGTAAATTTTATTTTCCTTTGTAGTCAGTCTTGATTTACATCTGGTCTCCTTCTTGGAGCGGCACTCCCAATATGTTCTATCTGAATTCTTGGAGTGTCTTGTAAATACATAGTTATAAAGAATCATTTGCGGATTTTTGCGACCAGCAAAAAAATACACCTTTGTTCCTAAAATTAAACAGTATTAATACAAATTATTGCTAGCAAGTTTAAGAGAAACCTTACTAATTATGTACGTAGGGTTTATCTGCAGTTATGTAAAGTAATTATTTGTTTTATTTGCAACATTTTTTAGTTGTTGTTTTATTTATAATTAAAAATAAATGTATTTACCGTAAGTCTATTGTATAATTCAAGTAACTTTGACATATTAAAATGCCAAAGGTAAAGTAATTATAATATACTATAACAACAATAAGTTTGCTAAAGTCAGCCAACATTACTGAAACCCGTGTGACCCGGTCACATTTTTGATAACATTTCTGCGCGCAAAATTTATACCTAAAAATAACGGGAATTTTACTAAATTGCTGTTTGCAGCAATAACATTTTTCTCATAAAATTGCTCGCTGGCGCATTGTTCAGTAATTTAAGGTAATTTCTAAAGTCTTGTATTTTTCACCACGTACAGCCAAGGATCAAGCCTTTTGGACCTTCCACCACTTAACCCACAGTGATGGGAGAGGCAAGAATGAGCTACTTCCGGCTGCAACAAAAACCAACTAGTGTCTACGCTAGTTTGGGACATAACGATATGAAAAGTCAGGTTGGCGGCAACATCCTGGACGAGAGAACAGACCAGATGATTCTTCAATACTCATTTAACAAAAACTTTGAGGTGAAAATTTTAGATCGAAGTGAGTGGCAGCAACCCGATCTCCCCGGCACGGTTTGAGATATCATCTGGTATACGGATGGTTCCAAAACCGAGCAGGTAACTGGAGCGGGAGTGTACAGTGAAATGAGAAATTCACAATTATCCATTCCACTAGGAACACACAGTTCTGTATTTTAAAATATATGCTTTACTGCACTGTGCAAAAAAATAACAGGTGGGCTTATAAAAACAATCGGATCTGCATAATAACAGACAACCAGGCACTTTTAGACTGGGCTCAAGCGAACGTTCAAGCTGACATGGGAATGCCAAAAAGAACCGGAAATCCTGGGAGAACGCAACAGGGTAACTCTCCTGTGGGTACCACGACATTCGGAAATAGAAGGCAACGAAACAGCGGATGGATTAGCGAGACAGGGATCATCCACACCATACTTTGGACCAAAACCTGCCCTTGGAGTGACCAAAACCACAGAACAAGGGCAAACCAGGAATGGATCCGAAACAAACACGAGGAATACTGGGGGAGCCTTAGTAGAATAAGACATGAAAAAGGCTTCGTAAAGGGCCCATTCAAAAGAACGAAGGAAAAACTACTCAGAAAAAGTAAAAGACTTTGCATAACAGTAGCAGAGGCGTAACGTCGGGGGGGCCAGGGGGAAGGCCCTGGCCCCCCACTTTTTTGGGACTCACTATACTTTTCCCACTTCAGGAGCAGCAAAAGCAACTGTTCAGTCGCTTTTGAATTATCGAACCAACGCTTGTTTCAATGATCTTTTTCATAAAATGAAGACTCTTTCCACGGCAATTCAATCATTAGGGTATTCTGTAAATAAACTTTCCATACCCAGACAGAGAAATATTTCAAAAATGTTAGGTGAACGATATGAAAACGCTTTGATTTTTCCTAATGTTGAAGATTTTATGCGTACATTTGTTTTTCCGGCACTCGATATTACTATGACTCTACCTCAATTTCTTACATAAATACATAACTGTCTTGTGGTGCACAAAAATACCTTTAAGAAAGAAGAAGCAAATTATACCGCGAACTAGACATTTACAAGCAATGCCTTCAACCTAATATTGACACTAGCCTAGAAGATTATGCTGCAAAATTTTTAGAAAGCGATCTTAAAGTAATGTTGCAATAATTTGGGAGCTTTTTAAGATTTTATTAACCTGCTTGTTTGGCGTCAGCGGAGAGATTTTTCTTGACGTTGAGAATTTTAAAAGATTACCTCAGGAACACAATGGAAGAAGAAAAGTTGACAGGGTTAGCTTTAATGTATTTGGAAAAAGAAAATTGTTTGAAGTAATTGAAAAAAGAAGGAGGAGAAATGCTAACTGAAGTATTTGCTAAAAACAAAAATCGAAGAATGTTTAATAAAATATTTATATTTTATTAAAACATTATTTTATAGTTAAGTTTTGTATTCTTGAGGTTTTTTTAATATTTAAATATAAATTTTCTATTTTTATACTTGTTATTATTTCTTTGTGTTTTAAAAGGTTTTTTTCCAATTATTTAAAAATTTTACGAGCCCCCCCCCCACTTCCACAGGTCACGCCACGCCGCTGAACAGTAGGGCTGCTAACAGGGCACGATAACCAAATAACCACACAAGCAGGTTTACAATGGATCAATTTGCTGTGCACGAAAAAACCCTATACCATATTATGCGAGTTAAGCGTTTCAAAAAGACCATTTTTAACCCATCCCCTGGGAATAAGCAATCCAGTCTTTTTTGGGGGCACACAGATTTGTAAGAAGAAACAACTCTATGCTAAGAATTTGGTACAAAAAGGTTAAAAGGGAAAGATTAAAAGGCACCCAAAAAGGGCACAAAACAGGCTGCGCTGCCTCCGGTAACAAATATAGACGGCTCCCAGGAAAGAAAAAGGGTCAAGCCTGCCTCTATGGGTATATGCCGGAAGAACAACCTAACTATTATTCTGGCGTGTTTGATGATAGTATAGTTTTTGTTTTTTACTTACAAACAGGTGAATTTGCTGAAATGATTTAAAATGAACAACCATATTCCCGGGATCAAGATACTTATAGGACTAGTTAGAAATAGGAAAAAAATCAAGTTTTATTTTTTTCCTACTTCTAACTAGTCCTATAAGTATCTTGATCCCGAACTTAACTATTTTTTAGCACATCGCCATTTTTACGATATTTAATGGTATAATGTAGGATATAGAAAAATTATTTTAAAATGTACTTCTAGAAAGCCTGTCTCCATTCCAAAAGCAAAATTTTAAAAATTGTAAAAAGGTACATATTCTGTGTCGTACCCATAGCGTTTTTAACCCCGTATTTTAAAAGTATCTAAAACTTTACTCTTATTGTTTTATAAAACAAAAATATCGGATTAAGCATTAGAAAACCACCTTAAAAACTAAAGTTTTTATGTTTAAAGAAAAAACACAAAGAATAGTTTACGGTCATTATTTTTTTAAATGCCATATTAAGTTTAAGTTACGTCAACGAATATCTTAAGAAATCTCAACCTAATAGTTGAGATAAGTTTTTGGACATGCACATTGATATTATTTTACTTGGTTGCTTGTGGTTTAGCAAATATCAAAGGGTTATAACTAGGTTATTACCTTAAAAGTAATTATCGCTCTCCATTTAATAGTCAGCAAGTTAGTCGTTTTACCCCACCGCTGTGTTCACACGTCGTTGTCGTGGTTGGGCCAGTAGGATCTTTTGAAGCATGCGCTAGAGTTGCTGGTCATCGGCAACTCTTTTGGCTTGCGTATGGAACGGGATCCGAAGCTAGGATGAACACAAGGCTTAACTCAAGCTGTTAGCATACCGTGCTGATGAGTGAATCACATCCTGTGCCTTAAATAGGTCTCTCCAACGGTGCCTTTAAGATACAGGGCGACCTCTCAGAGTATCTAGCCTTAGTGCGGTAATGCGGGGCTCCGCCGTATTGGACTATTACTTCCCCAGCTCCAAACAGAAAGCGGACAGAACCGCTTTTATAGGAAAAAAGTGACAAAGGTGCGCTGACCGAAACGGATAAATCAATTTCGAGAGGTACTCCCCAAGGTCACAAGCAGACAAAGGTGCGCCGACCAAAACGTCTGATCCTATTGGGAGAAATATAAAAAGGTGTGAGCCACAATCATAGATAACCTAACTTTAGATATATAATGACTAATCGCATTTATGGCAAGTTTACGACCTCGCGCACTAAACAAACGATAGTGTCATTAAGCATGCGTATTTAAAAAGCAGGACCAGTGCCGGACTTAGAAATTTCTATAATGATTAATTAATTTATATTTATAAAATATATTTTTTATATATTTAGATACTAAATTCTTTTATTTTGCGTTTCTATACATATCTAAATTATGTTAGGTAGTAACATAAACCTTGAGTTAACAAAATTAATATTGCAAAATATAAATAGAAAAAATAGGGGCTAATAAAAGATAGGGTTAATTTCAAGACCCAGTTTTTGTACCGCCTTAAAATGGTTTGGAAACTGTTAGAATTTATTAAACGCGTGACTGTCGACTTTACACGGTTTTATGTCAGTTCAAAAACGACGAAGTTTGAACGCTTTCTATATATTTAAAGGGTTTTGCTTTGCTTGCGGATCAGTAAAGGGATGCAATAAACGGTTTTTGCGAGATTGGAACAGACTTATAAACAAAAGGGTAAAAAAATGTTTATACAAATAACGTTAACTCTTTTCCTGCTTACACTTATGTTTTCGATAGCGATAAAAGGATATTCTAAACATCTTAAATGTATTTATACAAAACGAGCATTTATTTACTAGAGGCAGCCTTGCCGTTTGGCAGTGCGAAAGAGAAAAAAGAATCATAGGATAAACCTTTCTCCGTGGCTCCAACCATAGTGCCGATAGATCGACCCGGAGAGACCGACAAATCAGCACGCAGAGCGGGGTATATATATTCTTTTCACCGACCAATGATCACGTTGGAGGAAGAAAAAGGTTATACCGCTATTTTTTCTTTCTCGCACAAATGATCATTTTCCAAGCGGCAAGAGTGCCTCTAGTAGGTATATGCTTCAAGGGAATATGTTTTATGTTGTAATCATACTTACTGACTTTTTAGATTAATGCAATACATTTTTTGTTCACATTTTTTTAATCGGAAATAAATAATTATAGTGATTTTTTTTCAATTATGATTGATGAAACAAAAAGTTAATTCTTAGATAAGCCACAAGAGTCATGTTCAGTCGTATTCGCCATTTTTTATTATTATCTACAACGCATCAGTTGTGAACCAGTACACAAATTTGTGGCTTTCCATAGCTGTAACATTTAGAAGAACTAGAGTAATTTAAGGAGCTGACAATGGATAATATGTTTATTTTTGATTAAGAACAACATCTAAACAAACCAATCTGTTTTACTGGTTCAAAAAACCAGTAACCATGGTTTTTTTAACCAGTGTAATATATATTTTGTTTAAGTCATCAATTGACGAAGTACGGAACTGGCCGGCGACGAATTTGTAAATAAAATCGATCTGCTAGTCCGTTCTGCGCATGATTTAGGACCCTAAGAGATGACTAGAGCCACGGCGCACGGACACATTTTTTTGCCCATAAAATCTCACTTTTGAACCGCGCATCTGATACCCTTTACCGGTCCATATTGAGGTCAGTGGCCACAATAGACCGAGCGATCGTAGCGGAGGGCGTAAAAAGTCCACTCACTTCAAACCTACCTAGTCGTTTTACAGGAACCATGATAATAAAATTTTATTTAATAATATTTTAAAAATATTTGTCTTAGACCATAAGGTAGAAAATTTCTTAACAAGAAAAATAATAATATTTTGGTTCGTGACGGTAAAATATAGTTTACCAAAATTTCATATTCTTTTCATATTTATAATTGTTTTAATCAAAAGTAAACATAAAAAAGCATTTAAACACAATATTTTTTACGCCGAAGGGCATACAGTTAAAAAGTTATTGGATAAAAATATAAATATAGATAATCCACCCCGAAAAATAACTTTCCCTAAAAAAATATAGTTATTATTTTTTTATTATGGTAACACTTTGAGACATTAAACCATCATAATCAATTACATTGGGCTGATGGTTATGTAGACTGGATCCAGACTTTATTTGAACTGTGGATCCTTTGGTTAAAATTCTGGCTTTGCATCTTATTTTCTCAGCATAAATACATTTCCAATATGTCCTATCTTTAGATTTTAAATGTAATTTGTACTGATAACTGTCGAGTATAATTTTTGGATTCGTCCGTGCTGCACAAAAGTAAACAACTCCTAAAAAAATGAAATATAAAAAAACGGCTTAAACTTACTTAAAACAGTTTGCCTCATTACGCTAATATTCAGTTCTTTCAATATTTAAAGTATTTTTCTGCATTTTGTACACCCTAACTCTTGCAATTCCCTAGTATTTAGTTTTTTAAGTCAGTCTCTAAGTCTGATTAGAAAGCAAGCGCAGAGTAATGAGTTATCTCTTCCACACTACCTTCATAAAAAACACAATAATGTTCGCTGTCGAGAAAAAGTCTACCAGTACTCTTCCTTTATTTATTAGGGAGCCAAATTCTGCAAAACAAAAAGTTATTTAAATTTGTGGGCGTTACCTTTGAGAATATCCTTAACTGGCACAAGCATATTATACACACGGCCACGGCTGCTTCGACAAAGGTCAGATTTCTCTTTTGAGCCAAAACGCACTTCTTTTCTTCTAATTTCTATACTATGAATGTATCCCAAATGAGACCCTGCGTGAAATAATGTTTTTATATGTGGGAAATGTCGTCTTTCAAAACTCCTAACATTCTTGATTCCATCCAAAGATGCTCTATTAATGACCCCACACTTCCTTTTTTTGCCCACCGACGAGCTGTAGGGGACCTGTCGCTCTTTTATAGTTGTTTTTATAGCTTTTGCTCCAAAAAATTTGAAAAATTTCTTTCCTAACAACATCCCATGGAACAACACGGAGTACAGTCCATTTAAAGAGGCCCGGAACTTTCCACTTTTTTGTTCTTTCATTCTAAGGGTGTCTAGACTGTAAAATCTGTTACCTATGGATGTCTTTTTTTTCGAACCTCCAAGTCTCGTGTTAATAAACTACTTATTACTTTATTTAATACACCCACGCTACGTTAGTACTTAGGCTTTAAGCTTTTGTGATCTGTCTCAAGATAAAATAAATGGTAATTGAATAAAGATTTTTTTTTATTTAAAACATAAACTGTATTTAAACTAGGGACTTTTAGCTGTTTCATTTAACCGAAATGATTTAATCATACTACATATAGAATGTCGAAACAATTAAATTCAGAAATATTAAATTTAGTCCACCAGTTAATTGCAGGAAAGTTACACGGTCTTAAAGCAAAATTTTCCACAGTTTCTGAGATATTTATACTAAAATTGGTGACAAGGGGTTCTTTTAAGTGGATAATAATATTCCGTGCTTAATTCTTAGGGCAATTTAAATGCGTTAGTTTGAAAAATTTCGCTAAAGCTAATGCTTTTCAGTAAAGAAGAAGTAGGAGTATGAGAAACAAAACAAAATTGATTTTAAGATGGTTAAAATAAAGCTACTATTAAACCTTGGTCACAGGCATGTATTCACAAATTTTAAAAGAATGCATACCAATGAAGGATACTTATATTAGAGATGTTATAATTAAGTATTAATAAGTTTTTTAAATTATTATTTATTACCAGGAGTAATACCAAGGGTAACGTATTTAACGTTATCTATAAGTAATATTAAAATTAAGCACAAAAAATCATTTCTCGCTTTCAAAAAGCCCCTGTCGCCAATTTTTGTACCAATATCACAAAAACACACTATTTTTACCTTACTATTAACTTTCGGACAAAGGTAAATGACTTTATATCGCAATATTTTGATTTAGTCCACACTACCCCAAGTAACTGGATATAAAATGTTTTAGAACAACCTGTATATAAATGACCAATATTATTAAACATCGACGTACACGTACTTTAAAATTAAAAAAATGAAATATGCTTTCAGCATGATGAAATATTTTTGTTTATACATAAACATTTTACATAGTGGTTTTTTTAATACTAAATTCATAGATGTTTACTGTACTGGGTGACCATTCGAAAACTACCACCTCCCTTGACAGTTTTATTTGAAGTTTCTCAAAAAATATTTAATATGAAAGTTGTAGAGGCAAATTTGGAGAGTTCAAACATATTTTTGGATATTATACAGGATGCATCATAAAGACGTGGCAAACCATAGTTATAATTTTTTAAATAGGTCACCCTGTATATGACTTGATATCTCAATTCTGTTTAAAATTCTATAAATTTTTTTATACAAAACACTATAGGCCTAAATTCACTGTTTCTCGACCTGAAGATGTTTAAAAATTGTTTAATTAAAATAATAAATGCTGGTGTAACAAACTCAATTTTTATTTCAACAATAAAACAGTAATAATTTAAGAAACATATTAATTGTTACAGTTTACGTTATCCCCCTGGTTCTGCACGAATTCTTGGTAACAAGTTTCCAAATGTGCTATTAAATTTTCTATAAAGCGAGAATTTGTTTGATTCAAAACGTTAATTTTATGCCTAATAATATTTTTTATGACATCAGCATTACCTAGGTCCTGTAGGTAAATTAATTTTTTTATATATCCCCATAAAAAGTTGTCCATTGGCGTCAGATCCGGACTAATAGCTGGCCAATGAATTGTCCCGTTCCGTCCAATCCATTCATCACAATTTTAACCTAATAAGTATTTTACTTGTCGAACAACATGTAGTGGAGCTCTGTCATGTTGGAAAACTAAACTGCGATAATGCCTTAGTGGCAAATTTTCCAGCACGTCTGATAGCTCGTTCTTAAAAAATTCGTAATATAATTCACCGGTCAAGTTACCTTTAAAAAAATATGGTCCTATTATTCGGTTTCCCAATATGCCACACCACACATGACGTCTGTCGACCTTGAAATTGCACTTCTCGCACTAAATTTGTATTATCCATTGCCCAATGCCGAACGTTTTGTTTGTTAGGCATTCCACTTGTCGAGAAACTGGATTCATCGGTCCATAATATATATATTATAGACCGATAATATATATTTAGCCAATATACTAAGCTTAAAAAAAAGTTATGCCATCTAAAACAAGTGGGCCTAGGCCGTAGCAGGCGCCCTCTACTAGCAACATCAAAAGCATGGCGAATTTAAATTTTTCGCCTTAAACAACCCCCAGATCCCGAATTGTGAATCGCTATATCATTAAGTTAAAGAATTAATACGAAAAAACAAAATTAAAATTAAAAGTTTGAGACCCTGTATCTTAGTAATTATCAACTTTGTGATAAGGCAAGTTTACATTAATTGCATTATTTCGATCTAAGGAACCTGCTGCTGCTCTGTATCCCATTCAGGGCCGCCGCCAGAAAAAAATGTAGAGGGAGTCAAAAAGTTTAGGTTAATTTACTAGCCCAGAATTAATTGAATTAAAAACACAAGTAAAAATACCAGAAGTTTAATTTATAAATAATAATCATATTCATTTAAATTCCTAGGCAATATTGTAAAATTTAAGAATTTAGACGGGAATTGTTTTATTTTAGGTAATTTTAAAAAACCCAGGGGGGGGGGTTGACAGACCTCCCCTGACCCTCCTGCCTACGACCATGATCCCATTACTTTTAAGACACCCTGTATACATGTTTAAAAACAATTTAGGGGATGGTAACTTAAGCAAGTTACTTTAATTTTTAAAAGCAATGATTTTTTTAAAGTAATAAACTTTAACAGTAATATTCATACGCCGGGTGTTTTTTACAGGTGGTTGCCCTCTGTAACCTTTTTATTTTAAGGTACAAAAATAAAATTTGGAACGTCAGTATTTGACATAAGTCTGAATCCTTTCAGCTATTTATTTGTTTTGTATTCCTTCTGGTTTAATCGGAAAATTTTAGTACTTTCAAATTTTAATGGGACCACCGGTATATTTTTCCTTATGTCGATATATGACAACCGATGTCTAAAGCCGGGATTCAACGGTGCGTGGAATGGCAATCCTGGGTTGACTGTCGAGTGTCAAGGTTGGCGCGTCGAAATGTGGTCGGGCCGTTCCCACGGCGCATGTAGGATCGCGGTGGATCGCGGTTTCAGACGTAGACACGCAGCGGTTGTACGTCGGCAGTGTCGGCGGTAAAAAATTAAATGACTTGGTTTAATTGTACAAAAGAATGAATCGTTAGCGAACGCGCATCGTTGCTGATGCAGCCTATTATTTTATGTTAGGAACATACAGGATGGCAAGAGGATAAACAAAACGAAAACAAAAAACATGGTGAAGAGTTTCTTTTATTGAATATTGTACACTTATTTGCTTTTTAATTCGCTTCCAGGATCATGAATTAAATTCATATTTTTATGGTATGCATCCCGTGGGTTTCAAATAATTGACTCGGCTTCATAAAGGGATAAAAATTTTAACACCACTTCATTCGACCACTCCATAGTGAAAGTACTACGGCACTGACAGTATAACGCGCATAGCCGCGTCGTTGGAGCGATATGCACGTGTTGCGCGCCAGCGTCCGAGCTCCTTTGAACCGTGTTGATTTACCGACATATGACGGGACTCACCGCGCCGACCGAAGATCGCCAAGCCTGCCCTATCCGACGGCGCGTGAACTGGCAAGTTTGGCGCGAGAACTGCCACTCCACGCGCCGTTGAATCCCGGCTTAAGACTTATGACTATAGACTGTAGAAGTAAGGATCACCCTCCTCTCTTATGGCTGTTTTGTTCAAAAAGTGGCCCTAAAATAGCATTCACTAGGAGGCGCTGATGTAGTTCAGGGAACCAATGAGAACCAATGACCTTGACCGCAATATATAAAGTGAAGTTTAAAAACGGCCCTCTGGAACACAACGCCATCTTAATTTATTGCAATTTGTGGACCATTTTAGTAACATAGAGTGGGTGATCCTTACCTCGAGAATTCATGCTTATGACCAAAAATAGGATTTTGCAAACTTTTACTCTACTAAAGAAGCCCTGAAAAACAAAAAAATATATTTTTTGGCTACTTAATTTAAAATAAACCGTTTTGAAGTAGTCTTGCACTCATGTCGTATTCGATTGCAAAAAGATAAAATATACCGGTGCCGGTGGTGCCATTTAAAACTTGAAAGTGCTAGTCAATTCCGGTTACAATGGAAGTGATCAAACACTAGTGAATAAGTCCAACAATTATATATATATATATATAAATATATATATATATAATATATATATATATATATATATTATATATATATATAATATTATATATATATATATATATATATATATATTTATATCAAATACCGATACAGAAAGTTTACTTTTTTTATCTTAAAAAATAAAAATGTTACAGGGAGGAAGCACCTTTAAGAAAAACATATTTTTTTAGTAGCCAAAATTGAATAAAAGAAGGACAGACTTACATAGTGGCAACATTGTTGATAAAAAAGTTTTCGAGGCTATTGTAAATATTTTTACTGTTCATTTTTCGAGATCCGTTATTTTAATTTCATAAAACTAAAGAGTTGTTATCATATACGAAGGCCCTAAGTTTTTAGATATGTATACATTATTACCTATAAATAAAATAATTGGTTAAGAAATAAAAATAATCAATAAAACATAATGATAAAAATATAGAAAATTAAAAAACAAAACTATAAGAATACATATGAAAGAAATAAGAGACAAACAGTTTTAGGAATTTTAATATTTATGTATTTTTTTTGAGTTTACAAAAATAAATTAGTATTATTAAATTTTCCTTTTAGTAACAATCGTTACTGTTTGAGAAGTTAAGATTTGAGGTAAAATTTCCAACGGTAAATGATTGTGGTCTCCTGTAATTATAACCGAAGAAGATTTAGTAATCAATCTTGCTTTGCAACTTGTCTTTCCTTTTGAAATGCATTCCCAATAGGTACGGTCAGATCCCTTGTAATTTATTTTAAATACATAGTTATTGTATATCATCTGAGGGTGTTTTCGTCCAGCGCAGAAATGAACTAAGCCTACAAAAATAATTATTTTAAAAAATCAAATTTTAAACCGGGCAATCTACATGACAAACCGATTTAGTCTTAAAAGTATATTGTATGGCAAGAAAAATCGTAGTTTGTTTATTGTGGATTACCTGAAGTAGAAAATTGGTTAAATTTTGCTACATATACTAAAAACACAACTAGTAGTTTCCATTAAAACTTTTGCAGCTTTATGTATAAAAGTTTTTTCTTCTTCTTTTTCTTCTTCTTCTTCCTGGAAGCAGTCTTGATTCACTACCGGACGCATCGCAGCCTCTTGGGCTTTTTGTGCCTAATCTCCCATTATCTTTTATACCAATCCTCCCATTAGTCTTGTTTCATCTACAAGTCTGTATAACCCCAAGACTGATTGGTTGATATATTCCTATGGGCTCATTTTCAGTTGCCCAAATAATGCCTGTCTTTTGTGATTCAACGCTTCACATTAGCACAGTATATGGTAGGCTGTTTTTTTACCCTCTTCGCACATTCTGCAACTTGGGTAACCATTGTATGAGCCTATCTTATGAATGTGTCGTTTTAGGGTATTGTGCCCTGTTAGCATCCTTACTGTTATGCGAAATCTTTTTTTACTTTGTCCAAGGAGTTCTTCCTTGGTTCTTTTGGAAAGGCCCCTTATGAAGCTTTTTCCATGTCTTATTCTACCGAAGTTTCCCCAGTATTCCTTGTGTTTGTTTCGGATCCATTCCCTGGTTTGCCCTCGTGCTGTTCAAGGGCAGTTTCTGGTCCAAAATATGGTGTGCATGGTCCATGTCTCGCTAGCTCATCCTCATTTTCGTTGCCTTCTATTCCCGAATGTTCTGGTACCCACAGGAGAGTTACCCTGTTGCGTTCTCCCAGAACTTCCATGTCTTTTTGGTATTCCCATGTCAACCTGGACGTTACCTTGTATAAAAAGTTAATAACTTTTAACATTTTAATCCAGTGCAAGATTTTGTCACCCTCATCCAAATATTTTTTTTATTATTTGTTAACTTCTTGATTTTTTTAATTTATCCCTGTATATTTACTTTTGCATTGTCGACACAAAATTACTTTATTTTAATTAACCTAATAAAATTTTTCTTGGCACTATCCACGAAGGTTTAAAACTTATAGAGATAAAATTAATATTCCAAAAAGTGGTTTAATTTGGGATGCATAAAAAGTATAGAGATTAGAAAGAAAGGCATATTTTTTGACTCGAAACAAGAATAATAGCTTTTTGACGCTGCTGTGGACAACATAAGCAAAAAAAAAGAATTCTTCAAAACTTAAAAATATTCCATCCTCCATAATTGTCTTTAAAAAAGGATTTCGTTTTTGAGAGATAATTTTTCTATTTGAGATATTTTATCCGTCAACTATTTCATAGGAAATTTGATACGATCATGTAAATTTAAACCTTTTCGAAGCCTTTATTTTTAAGGGTTTTAAAATAAAAGGGCTTGACAAAGGCACTCTTTGCATGCAAATGTAACTTTTAAACGGCCATAACTAATTTAATTTTTATGCTAGAGAAAAAAGTAATTTTTTTAGTAAAAAAGAGGGTAAATTTTTGTTTAGAAAAACTATAACGTATATTCAATAGTTTCAAAGTTATTTTGAAATAAATATGGTTCTTAGGACTTTAAAAATAATTAAAAAAATATTTCAATCTATGCTTAATTCAAAGTTTAATTGTAAGACATATTAGTGAAGTTACGATAGATTTTAGTACTACTGGCAATGGCGCCAGTTTTATTGCTCAATGTTTCTTTAAAAATCTGAGCGACCCATCATATTTTTATCATAACTCATTATCCTAAAGTTCTTAACCATTACTTATTTTGAAGATCTTTTTGAGTACTTTGAAAAAGATTTCATACATTTTCCCAAAAAAAAATGTTTTTCCTTTATTTACTGTTGAAATCTTCAAATATATTTACGGTAAACAAAAAATCGCCTTCAAAGTGCCCATAACTCACTTTGTATTGGGTCTTCCAGGATAAGTTGAAAAAAAACTATTTTTTTATAAGCTTTATTTTAGATAGAAATTTTTTTCCATAAATAGGTTATAAGTTGTTTCCAAAAAAACAGGTAAAACATGTTTTATTTTCGACATTTTTATTTACGAATAACTCAAAAAGTATTGGGTTATCAGAAAAACCCTACAATATATGTTTTGCTTAAAATTAGTTTATCTATCCATTGACGGGGTTATTTTGAATGTTAAAATATACGCCCCGAGACGGGTGTGGCATTTATATATCTTTCGTTACTTGTGTTATATTAGAACTACCCTTAAAAATTTTACGTCAATCGGTGCAGTTAGGAAGAATTCGGAACGGAAAACGTTTTGTCGGTTACAATTTGACTACAATAGACTTTAATCAAAACTATATTTTTTTATTTAATTAGTTTTTAACAATGAGCTGTTAGTTTAACTGGAGAAAGCATCGATTATCATAAGCGTGCCATCATAAACGCACATTCTAAGGTTCTGCCTAGCGATGAATGAACCTCTATACTCGAAACAATAAAATCCACCAAAACCCGGGAAAATGGTTACTACAGATACTATTTTATCGTAAAGCGTGGCTGCCAAGTATCTTTCTGTTTCATATACTTGATAGTATATTATGATTAAATTTTATTTAATTTATTCCTAAAATTACATCAAAATAAGCTCTACTATTGTATTTTAAACTGTGAATGATATTTGCTATATTTATTACTATAAAGTATAACACAGAAAAGTAATGATGTGAAAATACTATTTTCTTTTTGGATAGCTACTAATAAAGGCGCGACAACGTGACAACAGCGGTTTTTTCGTAGAAGCGTACTTCCGCCACCTTCAGCTTCGCTTATGGATCTAGAGAAGTAAAGGATCACCCTCTTTTATGGCTGTTTTGCTCAAAAAGTGAACCTCACTAGGGGGCGCTGGTGTAGCTTAGGGAACCAATGAGAACCAATGACCTTGACCGCAATATATAAAGTGAAGTTTAAAAACGGCCCTCTGGAACACAACGCCATCTGCAACTGGAGTGCCATTTGTACCACAGAGTGGGTGATCCTTTACCTCTCTAGAATCCATGGCTTTGCTCAACAGATGACACATTCAATATGGCGTTTTAGTATAAATGTTTTTTGTTGTTTGGGTAATTTTTGTGGCAATTGTATAAATTTTAGTTTTGTGTAAGTACTTTTAATAAATTAAAATGGTAAGGCAGTGCCAAGTGTGTTAAGTGACCTATATGATTCCTGGATTATCCATTCACAAGTAAGTACAAACTATGATTGTACCATTCTATAGCCAATAATAAACAAAAACATGTTGGCCGCAGCTCTCGATTGCGTTTATGAATTAAATGCTTTCTCTATCTATGATGTTAGCTCATTGGTTTTTAAATTTCAACACCGTCTTACACTTTTTAAAGTAGTAACTTCTTAAAACTTATTTTAATACTTACATCTTGAATTTTGTAAAACCATAAAAATAATAATAATTTTGCCTCGAAGAGTACGTTAAGCTCATCCAATTTGAATGTGGTACACACATACTATCCGATATGCGAAACCCTGACAGTGGGCTTATTTTTTAGGTTTGGATATTATAACATATATAAACTAAAATAGGCATGTTAATTTCGTAAAATCTTTATCCACATAAATGCACATTTTTAATAGCTATATCAAGGGATGAGAACGAAGCCGGTCTCCTGTCTTTTTCTCTTATTGTTTAGTTCTATGAATTTATAATAGATGGCGGTATAAGTTAATTTATCGATACAAATCTCTAAGATCGTTTAAAACCTAGTTTGCTTAGACAACCGGTAGAGGGTGATGTGTCGATTTTGTTTTATCTTGGGACAGTCCGCGAAGGCTGATGCCTAAGAACCAACGTACCGTGGGTGTCTTAGGTGTGGTAAGAGGGAGTTTGTTCACACGGGACTTAAATATTTGGAGATTGGGAGGAGAAGGAAAAACTCCTGCGGGCAGCAGGTTACATAGTCTTGACACTCAAGGGATGAAGGAACGAAGAAAGCGGGAAGTTCGGGGCCTCTCTAACTGAACTGTAAAAGGATGTATAAAAGTTGCACTAAGTGTTCAGATTATAAATTCTATTCCACGTAATATTTTTATATGTTTACGATGTTAATGATTTTTATAATAATTTTACTGTGTATTGTGTTATAATTGTGTAGAGGGGTCGATGGATAGATGGGTAGATGGGTAGATAGGTAGATAGGCAGATAAAATATTGTGTACCATAAAGCATTAGCATATTAAACACCGTTTTTTCTTTGACTACCAAAATATTCACTAGAAATACTGTATATGACAAAACAACATTTGCCGGATCAGAGAGTACCAAATAAAATATTTGTTTTTATAAAACAAAATTATAGGAGGATAATTAAATAATATAGGCATTCATCAATTTTTTAGCAATAACTTTATTTTGTACTTAACTTAGATCTAATTGTTACTTTTTGACTAGTTAAAACTTGAGGTAAAACACACAAAGGATGATGATTATGCTCTTCTGAAAGTAACACAAGCGAAGCCTTAGTGGTAACTCTTGCCCGACATTTCGTTTTGCTTTTTGAGATACATTCCCAGTATGTTCTGTCGGCTCCTTTGTAATGAATTTTATAGATATAATTATTATAGATCATCTGGGGATATTTTCGTCCTGCACAAAAGTGTATTATATCTAAAATAAAACATCTCACTAGAAATGCACAAATATTAACAATTAGAATAGACACTTACATAAGAAAAGGTTGGAAAGATATTGTTACCCCTTTTTAAATATCTGAAAATAACTATTAAAAAACATTTTTTTATTTAAACGTTTACAAATTTCGATCGTATAGTATTCTAAATATGTTTTTAAGTGTTAATTCCTTAGGTTTTTTAATGAAACACCCTGTGACTTATAAGATAGTTAAAAAGTACTTTTACTTAAATTTAGGAAGTAATATGTGTACCTTTTATAATAATTTTTAAGCCAGATTTTGTTATAATAATTAAACTTACTAAATTTAATAAAATTAAATAATTTTGATTAAAAAAATCCACTGATACTCACAACGTTTGACATATGTTTTGCTTGCACTCTAGATTCTTAGAGTAGTTAAGCTGTGGTAGTATCTTTAACTTATATTGAAAATTGCACATTATTTCTTTCCTACGTCAAAGGATAAATAAAATTTTTATCTGCAGGGAACTTTTTTCTCTAACCTGTCAAATATAGGGGGAAGGGAAGAACAAATGTACATTTGAAAAAATTAAATAACTTTTTTTCAGCTTAACAAATTTTTATAAACTAGGTTTCGTTTAAAAGAGCTTTTACTAGAAAGTGATTCGTGTAAAAGTTATAAATTTTGTTATTTTTTTGAAAGATTTAAATACAATGGTATTATACTGGTAACCCCATTACAAAGAGCATAAAAAAGTAAAGAAGCTGGTAAAAACCGCGTTTCGATATTTTAATTAATTCTCGACTTATTGCTGTCAGATACAACGCGTTGTTTTTATCGAGAGTGCTGGGACGTCAAAAATCACAGAAAACAGGGACGTCAAAAATGACAAGTGCATTGTTTGTCAAACCTGATAATTTCAAATTTAGTTCTTGTTTATCGCAGTTCATCGTTATTATTATTAGTAGCAGTGTTATTAATCGTTTTTAAGTAATTTTAAATTATGTCTCATTCTATCACCAAGGCATACGATATGCTCGCCATTTATTTTGAAAATTTTCAAAATGCCTCTATTGCTGCAAAACAATGTGCCATAAGATATTCCGAAAGACGGCATTTTAATAAAAAAAAGTATTTAGACTTTTGGCACCCCGTTTAAGAGGAACTGGAAATGTGCATCCTATTCCAGCACAATGAAGATACAATTAGCCAGAGCCCGTAGAAAATAATAAATGAACTTTATTATTCACGAGCCGTGTGATAATGAATGCTGTTATTAAATTGATGATAAACAAATAATAAGGATGTTATTTAATATTTGTAGAAAAACAAATGTTTTTGTTATCAAGGCATTCTCGATAAAAATGCCGCGTTGTTAATCTGAGAACTTAAAATAGGAAAGGATACGAGCAATGCAGTTTTTCGGCAATAAGTCGAGAATTATTTAAGATATCGAAATGCGGTTTTAATCAATTTCTTAAATTTTTTATGCTATTTTTAATGGGCTTTTAATAATAGTACCATTGTATTTTAATTTTTCGAAAAAACTGACTTTTTTTTGACACAATTTAGTCTCTAGAAATAAAACAAAAAAAAATAATTAATGATACCAATATTTAATCTTAAGCCCTAATAAAAGCTCTTTTAAACGATACCTAGTTTATCAAAATCTGTTAGGCCGAAAAAAAGTTATTTAACATTTTTTAAATGTATATTTGCTTTTCTCCCGTCCCTATATTTGACATATATGACATATATATATATATATATATAATATATATAATATATATATATATATATATATATATATATATATATATATATATATATATATATATATATATATATATATATATATAATATACAGGGTTGTGATTTAATAACGGATAAATTCAATAAAAGGGGAGGTATTTTTTTTTGAAAAAATCCTCGGACACGTCGATTTTATTTTTGGATCGGGCATATTTTGACATCAAATGTAGATATACAGGGTGTCGCAAGAAAGTTTGACAGGAAAAATATTTTTTCTTAAATGGAACCCACTGTATATTTTTGCATTTTTGGATTCTCCCGAAAATTCTGGACACGTTTTATGTATAATGTCATATACCTATCTTCAACTGTTCACGAAATAATTACGTTTAAATAATAATTATAACACTTTATTGCAACACAAATTGATTAATTATATTCCACATTTTTGAAATTTATTTTATCAAATGCTGGAAGTGGCCGCCATAACAGCTCTGCAGTACCCTAGGCGATCGATAAATTCTTGCTGTACATTTTCAACTGTGTCTGGAGAAATATTCCAATTGCATTACGAATGCGATCTTTGAGGATATCAAGCGTGTGTGGCTTATCTTTGTACACTTCATTTTTGACATAACCCCAAAGAAAGTAGTCCAATGGATTAAGGTCGGGTGATCTAGGTGGCCACTCTATTGATCCACGTCTGCCTATCCACCGATTTGGGAAAACATCATCTAGGAATCTTCTAACAATAGCAGTATAGTGGGAGGCGCCCCATCCTGTTAAAACCATAATTCTTGATTTGGCATGTCTGGGTTATTTTCATCAGGATACAGTGTCGCCAGTGCTGAAATCAAGTCGTCTACTAAAAAGTCATGATAACGCTGTCCCGTTAAAGTTCCTTCAAAGAAGTATGGTCCAATTACCCTGTTATTAATAATCCCTGCCCATACATTCACCTTTTCATAATTCTGAGAATGACTTTCCCTAAACCAGTGTGGATTTTCAGGTGCCCAGTACCTAAAATTATGCCTATTTACTTGTCCATTTAAACAAAAAGTTGCCTCGTCTGAAAAGCATATCTGTTTCACTAGTCTAGGGTTATTATCAGTTCTCTCGGTCATGGTCTCACAAAACTCGTTTCTGCGACCTAAAAATATACAGGGGCTCATATTTAAAATAAGAAAATAAAGTGCTTTCAAATTTGAAGAGTTTGACACTAAATTTTGGACACCCTGTACAGTTCTAATTAACCAAACATGACCTAAGCGACTAATATTACGTTACTTAATAAGTTCTTTGTTTAATTCTATTAATCAAGCACTACTGGTATTTTTATTCATTTTTAAATTCAATGGTGCAAAACAGTTTTTTTTATATTTTATTTTTTTCTCTGAAATTACTGAACCGATGTTGACAAAATTTTAGAGAAAGATAGATGACTACAAGAGGTACCTAAATATACAAAAAAATACACAGTGTTCCATTTAAAAAAATGCACCATCGTGACGTCACACTTTTTAGTGTGACCCTGTATAACCAAAATTATTTTCCTGAAATGCACCTTGGGTTAAAGGTAACGTCTGCAAAATATGAAAATTTTACATTAAGTAATAAATGAGCTACATAAGACGGGAGGTGAGCTGCAGGACCCTGTATATACAGGGTGTCCCGTAATTAATTAGACATAGGTTAATGTGGGATACCTGACATGAAAATAAAGCGTTTGAGCTCAATATCGCTTAGTAAAATGTTATTGGTTTTCGTTCTACAGGGTGTTAAAACTAATTATTTACCAAACATTTATTGAAATATCTCGGAATCCACTGGACAGATTAAAGTGAAATTGGGTGTACTCTTATTATTTGGGATGAGGAACACGAATATGATATCTATTTTGCCATTACCACTAGATGGCGCCATATACAACAACATTGAGTGATTAAAATGGTCATAACTTTTTTGACCTCCCTGTACTCACATTTGCGAGTAAAAATAATAAAACAGCATTTCATTTTCGTCAAAAAAGGTATACTTCTTTGATCCCCAAAAAGTAGCCCGTTTTCGAAATAAACGCATTTTTCTATTAAGTTGCGCATGGACAAATTATTATCGGAGTTTTGCAAAGTAGGCTTTGTCTAGGACGAAAACATCATAACTACGACCTGTCAAGGTGAAGTATTAGTAAGTAAGTCTTTATTTTGGCTATAGTTCGTGTTGTTGTGTTATTTTCGTTTAAAAATGCCGCGTCACAATGATTTTTCTAATGCTCAGATGCGGGATATGGTATGGCCCAAGAAAATTTTTGTAGTCGAAGAACAGCGCAGCGTTATTTAGATCTGTATCCGGATAGGGGGCAGCCAAAACATCATACCTTTAAAGCATTGTACGATAGATAAGGCGAAACAGGCTCATTTCGTTCAAAAAACGTAAATGCGGGAAGACCAATGGTAATTGGAGTGATATGGAAAATGAAATTTTGGTTCGTGTTACCGAAAATCCTGAAAACAGCTCAAGACGTATTAAGGCAGCCACTGGTGTAAGCAAATCTTCGGTGTCCAGAATTATACGCGAAGAAAAACTGTATCCGTATCACTTCACTCCAGCTCAGAATCTTCTTCCTCAAGACTTTCCTGCAAGACTCCAGTTCAGTCAATTTTCAGAGAGCGCCAACAGAATGATCCATTTTTTTGTAATAAAATTTTATTTACGGATGAAGCTACGTTAACAAGGAGAGGTGTTTTTAATTGGCGTAATAATCATATCTATTTGATGGAAAATCCTCATGCTTTCCAAGAACACCATTTTCAACATGAGTTTTCAATAAATATTTGGTGTGGTATCTTTGGGATTGTATTGTGGAACCGTTTGAATTGCCAGCTAAGCTTGATGGAGAACGTTATCTAAATTTCTTGAGGAATAATCTACCCATTCTTCTAGAAAATGTACCCCTAAATTTAAGACTTGACAGTTGGTATATTATGCACGATGATGCACCGGCACATTATTCACTGCAAGTGAGAAATTACTTGGACGATGTTTAACCTCATAAATGGATTGGTAGAGGTAGTGAATATCCGTGGCCTGCGCGTAGTCCCGATTTTAACCCCTAAGATTTTTATTTTAGATTTATATTTCTAACTTTATCGTTGTTAATTAAATTTTAGATTAAGTGTTCATGCGGAACCTAATAAAAAAGGCGTTTATTTCGAAAACGGTCTACTTTTTGGAGATCAAACAAGTATACCTTTTTGACTAAAATTAAATGCTGTTTTATTATTTTCACTCGCAAATGTGAGTACAGGGAGGTCAAAAAAGTTATGACCATTTTAATCACTAAATGTTGTTGTATGTGGCGCCATCTAGTGGTAATGGCAAAATAGATATCATATTCGTGTTTCTCATCCCAAAATAATAAGAGTACACCAAATTTTACTTTAATCTGTCCAGTAGATTTCGAGATATTTCAATAAATGTTTGGTAAAAAATTAGTTTTAACACCCTGTAGAACGAAAACCAATAACATTTTGCTAAGCGATATTGAGCTCAAACGCTTTATTTTCATGTCAGATATCCTACATTAACCTATGTCCAATTAATTACGATATATACAGTGTGTCCCAGGATGAGCGAATTTATACGTAAAAATGACAAAAAAAATTGAAATTTGACCGTTTGGCATCCAGCCCTGCTTGATTAAAAAATAAAATTTAGCATATTTTTATTTTTAAAAATCAAGCATGCCTTATCGAGCATTTTTTAAATTTTATGAGTAGGTAAAGTAGTATTTCTAGGCAAGATATAAAAAAGTTTATAAGAAAAGTTGTTTAGAATGCAAAATTATGCCCGAATACCGAATTTCATAACCATAGGCCTACTTTGATTTTTACGTTTTGTTTACCAATTAATTTTTTATTCATATATTATAATAAGTAAATAATTTAAACGTAAAAATCAAAGTAGGCCTATGGTTATGAAATTCGTATTGGGATAATTTTCATTCTAACAAGTTTTTCTTATAAACTTTTTTAAATCTTGCCTAGAAATACTCTTACCTACTCATAAAATTTAAAAAATGCTTGTATCAAGGCATGCTTTATTTTTAAAAATAAAATATGCTAAATTTTATTTTTTAATCAAACAGGGCTGATGAAACGGCAAAATTTCAACCTCAAAATTTTTTGTCATTTTTAGTAAAATTCTCATCCTGGGACACATTTATATATATATATATATATATATATATATATATATATATATATATATATATATATATATATATATAATATATATATATATATATATTATATATATTATATATATATATATATATATTATATAATATATAATATAATATAATAATATAATATCTTTTTCCTAAACGAATGCAACTAAAACAATGCTAAGAGACATTCTATGTCAGGTATTGAATAAGAATTAAAAATAAAATTAACAATTTCAAAAATATCAGTGGCGTGCTTATATTTCTAAAAATAATGTTATAGTAGTGCCTATGCGCACGTCCCTGGTGAATCGATTACATTTTTATTTACACTAAAACATGGTCTTCTATAAACACCGTAAACTTTAAATGTTTAAGGAAATAAAGACACTTTAATTTTTAAAGAATAAAAAAAACGGAAAAACAATAAAAATTTTAACACCCTGCATTTTGGATAAGAGACATTTTTCGATACATGAAAATGTGATTTTTTTTTATAAAAGCACTTGAGAACTCACCCTCTAAAATATTTTAAATAACATAGGAATAGGCTGTTTGACTGATTTTGAAAAATCGTTTTAAATTATTCTTTGGTACCCACAAACACAATACATTTTATATTTCTGGGTAATCTGCTGTATTTTTAATAAAACTCAATGTTAAAGTTTAAATTACAAAATTCGCGCTAAAAA
Source organism: Listronotus oregonensis (assembly GCA_019359885.1). Classification (NCBI taxonomy): domain Eukaryota; kingdom Metazoa; phylum Arthropoda; class Insecta; order Coleoptera; family Curculionidae; genus Listronotus; species Listronotus oregonensis. The sequence goes on from JAHBCN010001995.1 coordinate 78,628, forward strand.
CTCTGTCTCTGTAATGGCGTCGACATATGTTTCGCGTGACGTCATATGCAAGTAAACAAGTTAACAACGAGTGCAACTACAGTGAATTTTGTCAAGAATTTCTCAATTTATTGGCTAAAATGGTATCTAAATGGTGTGTAGTGCCACAATGTACCAATAATTCTTTGAAAACACCACCAAAACTGTTTATATCTGTCCCAACAAATCCTAAAAGGCGAAAAAAGTGGTTACAATTAGCTCGAAGTGATCCAAACAGCTTTGTATCGCAATCAAATGTTTTTATGTGTGAAGATCACTTTAATGTAAGTATACAAATATCCTGCTTTTAATACCTACCGATTTATTTACAACAAAATATCGCCTTTAGATAACTTATAAACACATTAAGGTATAACCTAACTTTTGGATTAGAATGATTTTGTTTGGTCTAGAAGTTAAATACCTAGAAAGTTAGTACTCTCTCTTTTTATACTCAACGGTATTATTATTGAATTGCAGATGGAAACTGATATAATAAATTACACGAAATAAAAAATGGGCTTTGCAAAGAATTTACTTTTGGCTACACTCCATAAACATAACCTACAATAAGATGTTGAGAAATACTGAATGATGAACTTGTAAATAAATAATTTTTAGAGGTACTTAAACAGCTGTTTTACATTTTTGAGTTCTGCAGCATAGTAGTCAGCGTTATTTTTAAAGGAACGCACAATCATAAATACATCTATCTCAGGTAGGTTTCTGTTATCGGCTTGCACAAAATGTATGTCCATTTTGAGGTACGAAACGGATAATTATGTTTCTTGAAATATGTTTTTTTTTATAAAATGGTCAAGAAACAGGTATTTAGATAATTAAAGATCGAAAATAACACCTAAAAACACACAACACAAAGCTTGTGAAATTCATTTACTTGCAAGTGACGTCATCAAAGTTGTAACCAATCACAGAGCGTTCCAGTCGCTGAATTAATTTCCAAAATATTTCAATTTTATTACGTATATTTTGCAATAAATATGCATATTTTACTTTATATTATAGAGAAATATGCTTCTTTATACTATTATCTGATAGGATGACTACAATTTAAAGCTTATTTTCAATGGTGAAAAATAGCCTGTACTACTGTAAATATGACGGAAATATTTTAAATACTCTAAAACTTATAAAAACCTAGCATAATACCTTAAAATTCTTAATTCAAGTTTCAATAAAAAATACTTGAGAAAATAATGATGAACAGTTTTTATAAACTATTTCATGGTTATGTGCATGGAGGCCGATTTTGGCTACTTTTCCATACGTCTTAATTCTGGCTTTGCATTTAGTTTTATAATAATTAACACATTTCCAGTACGTATATCCTAAACTTGTTTTTCCGCACATTTCATATGTTGAACTGTTAAGAATTATTTTTGCGTTTCCTTTTCCAGTCGGTTCAAAGTAAATAAGACCTAAAAATATAATTCTAGAGGAACTCTTTACCAATGCTATTACTATAATAAATGGATACAATATCCATTAAATCAATTACATTACAAAATTGCTCTTAAAATTATGTTGCTTATACTCTTTTTTTCATGTGATATTGTTTAAGTTATCCTGTATAAAGTTAAACCTCTGTTACCTAATATTTTAACAGCACATGGCAAAAGTGCTTAGTCAATGTTATAAATGTTACAGGAAAAGTAGATTGTTAGGGAAAGCTGACTTTGCCTAGCAAGAGTAAACTCTTACTAAAAGTACCAGGAAATATTGATTGAGAATAAGCAGATCAACTTTACCTAGGAAGAGTTAACTATACCTGGTATGGTTTAGTAAAAGTTGATTCCGAGATGTTGCTGCCATATTAAAAATTATTAAACTTTTGTTAATAACTTCTACGTAAAAATAATTAAGATAAATTCAAAAGCCTCCGGTTGCGCTGTATCCGTTTTGCTTAAGATCCCTAGTTCCTCTTGCAGGGATTCCTTACTGTTACATAAGGTCAAAAATTGGCGACTGTATAGAGAAAGCGAAATAAATTTAAAAAATGTGAAACTGCCTTAAAGTAAATTAAGCAATACACTAGAGCCCCGCTTATTCGAACTAATTGGGACCGAACCCTGTTCGGATTAGCCAAAATTCGGATTAGGCGTATTTTTGTCTTTGAGGCATATTTAGCGTCTGTGTTGTGTAAAACATTAAAGGTCAGACTCTAAATACACCTTTATTATTTAACAATAGATGGTGTAAAGCTGATTTAGTGCATTGCGTCAGAAGATAACTGACTTTAAACTGTACTAGTCAATAATTTGTAAGTGTCTAACAAATTAATAAATTATGTATAAGATTTTGTTAATAAATCTACAATGTTAGTTAAAAAAAAACTTGTTTTTCTTTACTTTTTCTAGCTCTTAAATTTAAAAAAATATATATTTTTTGTCCTGGTCCTGTTCAGATTAGGCGGATTTTCTGATTAGCGAGGTTCGGATGAGAGGGACTCTAGTGTAATTAAAATAAGTTAAAATCAAAATGTTAATATTTTGGCAATTTAAATAAATTCTTTATTTAAAAAATTTAAAAAATATTAAATTTTTTTATTAATGCTCACTTTCATTAACTCAGTTTTCATATTTTTTGGTTTATCCCACTTTTTCCATACAGGTGCCAATTATACAGAGTGTTCAAAAAATAGACGACGATATTGTAATGGGCGATTCCTTGTTTAAAATTATGTGAAAAAGTTTCTATAAACAAGGGTCCGAAAATGCCCTGTTTTCAGGATACAGGGTGATAACTTTTTAAAAAAATATTAATTTTTTAAAAAATTTAAAAAATATTTACTCGATTCTTTTGAAATTTGGCAATATTATTTGTTGTATTAAGAGGCTAATTTAGCCCTAAATAGATTAAAATTATAAGGTCCAGTGGCATCCCGGGGGGCATCTTAGCTGATAACATTGGCAAAAAAATGTACGCCACTGCCTTTTTTGCAACTTTAATATTTGTTGCTTGATTAAGCGTCTAAAAATACAACTTCTTTACCTCTTGTATTTTTTTCGTATCCCACTTCGTTTTCGAGAAAATAAATAAAAACGGTTTTATTGCATACCACTGGACAAAATTGGTTTATTAATTTCCGTATGTTTTTTGTGTTCTTTAACTCTAACTTTAAGTGGTCTCTTCGCCCGACGTATACCTCACTACATTTACAGAAAATTCGGTAGATTCAGTCATTATTTAAAACATTGTTGTCCGGTCTCGTCTTAGTAAGAATGCTTAGAGTAGTTTGTGTTTTAATTGCCGTTTTAATATTGTACTTATTCGCGATTCTGAGGATCTTTTCCGAAGTTCCTTTAATATATGGAATTGTCATAAATATTAGATTATGTGGTGTTGGTGTTTTGTCTTATTTTGATATTTTTTCGATTGTTTCCTTTAGCAGTCTCTCATTGTATCCGTTTTGCTTAAGATCCCTAGTTCCTCTTGCAGGGATTCCTTACTGTTACATAAGGTCACTGCACGATTATATAGAGTACGTATTACTCCCTGTTTTGTTTCGTCAGAGTGATTAGAATTCTGGTGTAAATATTGTCCAGTGTGGGTCGTTTTTTTGTATATGTCCATTATTTCGTTTGACTAGACGTCGAGAAAAGGTAGTGCCGAATTTTGCACCTTCTCCATTGTGAATTTAATACAAGGTCGGATGCAATTTAGACGTTTTAAGAGACCTTTAAGTTCTTCGTCATTACCTGTCCAGACAATATAAGTCTCGTCAACATATCCTAGCCAAACTTTTGGTTTGATTGGTGCAGTTTTAATTACGTGTTCCTCAAACCATTCCATAAAAATATTTGCTACCACTGGGGAGAGCGATGAACTCATGGGAAGACCATCATCCTGCGCGTAGTATTCATATTTTACCTGAAAGTAGAAACTATGGGACAAGCTTGGCTCGGATAATATTTAACGATTCTTCTACTGGTACGTCTGTATACAGACTTTCCTTACAAAAGTATCGTCTGGTCCTATTTCTTCACTTTTGAGTTGTACTTATTTTTTTAGACCGGAAGCGACATGTAATTTCTTTCCTCAAATAAGCTTTAACGGCTATAACAATAAATTTAATTGTATTTTTTTTTATTTAGTGATAAACTAATGACCAATTCACAATATCAACTATATCAGGTTGGCTATTTATTATCCTATATACAAACAAAGTATTTTAAAACTCGTAAGATACATGTACCCGCTGACTTGACAAAGTACTTAAATTAATATTGGAAGCATTATTAGGATGATTGTGCTCTTGCTTAAAAATAAGCTTATTTCCAAAGGTAATAAGTCTTGATTTGCATTTGGTTTTTCGATACGATGTGCAGATCCAAATAGTTTTGGTTTTAAAGTGGTTGTTTATGCTATATGAATTTTCCTGGTAAACTACATTTACTGACTTAGTCGATTTTCGAAAGTAAACAATGCCGTTGCCTAAAAAGTAGAACAATTAAAATTGAGTATTTTAATTTATAAATTACCATAAAATTAACACAATGTTGTAATATTTATGCTTAAAACGTATTTTTAATACAATATTTTAACATGATGTGAAATCATATGGTGATAAATATGACTCTATGGTTATGATTTACCACAGTTACGTCTTTGGAAACTATCATAATTTTAGCTTTGTATTGATCCGTTTGGTAATATTGGGTACAGAACTAGTAAGTTCTATCGCGTAACTTTTTTAACATTAAATAATCAAAATAATTTAGAATTATTTTTGGATTTTTATGAGCAATTCTGAAAAATACTGAACAAGCAAAAACTATACCTTGCTTTTAGATACTGTTTTTAATTATCCCATGTACTTACTAAAAAGTGAGCGACTCGTAAAATAACAATCTTTAAGGACAATATATTAGTTTTCTATTTATATTTATATTTTTCTTAGCATATAGCAATCAGTATATAAAACAAAAACAGGAAATAAACACGTGGTGCACATTTAAAATACAATACACTTAAATTTGTATATGTATATTTTTTATCTGCATATCTATTTTAATTTTTAGTTCTAAACACTTAAAATACATTAGTTTTAATTGCAAGAGTGAAATTATTTGAGTATATGCCACCATTAAAGCGATGATTTAGAAAGATTAAAAATTTTCAGTAAATGATTTATATTATTATAATTAGAAGCAGTAAACTAGCAGTAAATATTTCTTCTACATAAATTTGTCAAACAAAAACATTTTAAGCTACTACAAATTATTTGCTTTATTAATTTTGATAGAGCTCGCAATAAAAAATACTTAAAATTTGATCTATGTACACTGTACACCTAATTACGGCCTATAAAACGTTTAAATCTAATAATTTTGACATTTTTGAACGCGGGGGGTAGTTTTCACCCGTAAAAAACATAAAAATTTAAAGCAAAAGACACGTTAACATTATTTTTTTATCAAACTTTTTATTTAATGTAACAATTAAGTTTAACTAATAACAATTATTACTATCGATCTTAAAAAAAATATTTTATCATACTAGAATTTAATTAAACCTAAAGGAGTATCTAAAATATTCTCAATTTATTTTCCTATCAAGCCTATATGGTCCATTTTAACCATTAAACGTATTGTCAGTAAATTCGAGTCCAAAGCCATCGCAATAAATAATTGTAAATGTTTAACTCAGAAGATCAAAAATAGATCCGAAAAAAGAGAGAACTGAACTCTTTATATTTAAATAGGTGTGAAAAAATAAAATGAAATAAAATACAACAACTTTTTTAAAAATAATAGAGAATTAAATAAAAACATTAATTAATTAAAGGTTCAAACAACTCTCCATTAACAGCTAAACAATATCCCAACCGATCATAAAATTCATTTCTAACTTTGCTAAGTTGATATTGCGTAATTTTATTACATTCTAACGAAATAGCATTTTGTAGCTGGTTTAGATTCTCAAATTTTACATTTTTATAAATGACACTTTTTAAGCGACCCCACAGAAAGAAGTCATTCGGAGAAAGATTAGGTGACCTGGCTGGTCAAAGTATCCGGTACCGTGGAACAATAATATTGCCGTTAAAAGCATTTTCCAGGTACTCTCTAACCATGCGGGAAGATCATTTGATCTTCCCGAATAACTTCTTCCAAAGCGGGTCCAATTTGATTTAGAAATAAGTCCAAATAGGTTTCTGCTGTCAGGTTATAGTCCATAAAAAAGGGGCCAATGATATGGTCTCCGATAATTCCCACGAATACATTTGTTTTTGGGGATATTGTGTGAGAGTATTTATTTAGCTTCAATATCGGCAATTCATTCATCGCTAAAACAAATATTTCTTAAACATTTCTATCGTTATTTGCTTTTTCCATCATTTCAAAACAAAATGCCATTCTTCGCTCTTCATCTCCTTCCTGCAGCTCTTGATATTTTTCCAATTTATACGAATAATATTTGTGTTTTTTCAAAGTGCGCAATACCGTTGTATGATGTTTATTTACCTCTTGGCCAAGAACCCTCGTACTAACCATTTTGTTTTCCTCCACACTCAGTAGAATATTAAGACCTGTGTTCTCTCTTTTTTCGGCTCTATTTTCGATATTCTGAGTTGAACATTTACAATTATTTATTACGGTACCTTTGGACTCGAACTTAATACGTTTAATAGTTAAAATGGACGGAATGGGCTTGGTGGGAAATACTCTGAAAACATTTCAGATACTACTCTAAAACTGTTTTCCGCATAATGCCACTTAATTATGGATACTTTTTCGTCGATTGATTGATACTTTTTCTCATGTCAGGGACAATATTCATTTTACTGGTGCCTGTTTGCTTTTACCTGAACCGAAAATTTGGTAATTTTGCAATTACATTTAATTGAATAATTCAAGATTTGCTTATTAAATTTTTTGAAACTTGGCACGAGGGCTTGTCAGATTGGTCTCTTCAAAAAAATATCCTACATTTTTTTCTGTAAAATGTACAGGGGAGCCAATAATTGGCCCCCTTTAAATTTACATGGGATTTCCTATGTTCCACTCGGCGACGCACCACCCGGTATAGAGATAGGTACCATGAGTGCCAGGTTTTTTGGATGTTTAACGTATTTTATCCCCCCGTTTTGTCAACGCTGTTCAAGTACCGAAACATAAAGAAATTGCATTTTACGGAAGCTTTTAGACAACGCGGTAGTGCCACCACGACCGTTATACAAATAACTTCTCTTTGAACTACCATTAACATCATCCATTAACGTGGGTTCCAAAACATATTTAACGGAATCCATCCAATAAATGTTGTAATTTAAAAAAGAAAATTAATTTTTGTTTAATGCCAGGATATTTTATTAGACTATTTTTTTTTAGTTTCCTAACATAAACAAAAATGGATAATTACACTTTATTGCCTAACAATGGTAACATTCTGTGACAACATATTAATGTATTTACTGCTTCTTTTCTTACGATCGTGATTGTGATGTTCATAAACATAAGCCATTCTTCCACAGGTTACGATTTTGTTTTGACACCTTAAGTTTTTGTCTAATGTGTAGTACTGACTGCAGCGCCATACGGTTTTACCTTCCAATTTCCTATATAGTCGATAATCAAAGTCGTCTAAAACTATTTTTGGATTTTTAGTTCCCATTTCAAAATAAATTATACCTAAAAGTAACCATATTAAAGAAACATAAAGATACAAAAAGTTACATAAAAAATTAGTTTTAGGCTCACAGTCATATAAAGAGCTTACCATTATGTCCTTAAAACAAACGATATTAAATTCTAAAATACATTTCAATATTAATCAAAATTAAAAAAAAAAACGTTAAATCTTATTTAAAAAAATACATACAGTTTTATGACATGTATAATATTTTATTTTATGTTATAGTCAGGATTTTATTGATGCTAATAAACAAACTTCTCTTCTTGTAGTAAATATCAAACACATAAATTATTATGGAAAACATAATATTTTTACGTTAAGACTTTTAATAATTTATATTTTTTAAATCTAAAACATGAAACAATTAAATATACTGCCTGCTAAAAATGTGACACATGACAGCAGTTTTTAATTTTCGTGTATAATTTTTTTTTAGTTAGGTAAAGTAATATGTAAATTTAAACCTTCAAACATTCTTTTGTTCTTTAAAATACAAGTTGAGCTATTTTTGTTGCATTAACTTTATTAATATTTATAGGTAAGAATTACATAAAATTGTTACCTCTAAACTGCTTACTGTATGATAGACGGCTTTTACGGAACTAGTTTAATTTACTTTTTAGGATCTACTAGTCCGGGAGGCCACCGCAAAAAACCAACACTATAAGAGAACCTCATGAAACATTTTTTTTTGTTACTATGAACTATAGTCAATTCAAAACCGCACTGCTGTCTCACCTCAGCGGGTTCAAATTGCTTTTTTTTACCTTAAAAAAAAATTGTGAAAAATCGTTTTTTTTATTTAACTTGAAAACTACTGAATTAATGGTCTAATGAAACTACGTCATTTTTTGTATATATTTTTTTGTAGCCCTTTTAGTTTTTAAGATATTAACGATTTAAATTTAAAATAAAAAATTAAATATCTTAAAAACCAAAAAAGTTACGAAACAATGTAATAGGCAAAAAAATATGCCTTTTGGTTAGCTCTATAAAAATGGTTACATACACATTTTTAATAAAATAAGTAATAAAGGAGATATAAGCAAAAAAAGTGATTTTGGTCATTAAAAATTTCGCTAATAACAATATTTTATTGATACAAGTAAGTATATCAGCTCCGATCCATTTAAAAAGTTCTATTTATTGAATAAAACAAACTAATACACATGTGCCTCGAGGCGATGGGGGATAACCATTTGGCACGAATATTTTTTTTGGTCCAAAAACTGTACCCATATCTATCCACTTGAAACTTTAACGGCCGTATTCACCAACATTAATTTATCGAACAGATAGATATCGGTCTGAAAAGATTTAGCGCTCTGATAAATACAAATGTTATTCACCGTTAAAAACGTGACAGCTGATAACAAACGGATTGATAAATTAAAATCCCTAGATTTTTAAGTTGGTTTTATATACGGCTAACTTCTCTTTCTTATGACATAACCTCAATTCATTTTTAAAAAGTCGAGTCAGAACGGGTGAAAGTGTCCATTCCAAGGTTTCTAAAGAAAATGGAAAGGAAAAGGTCACCAAATTTTACGCAAAGAGAAAAGGAGATCTTAATTTCCTTGGTGGAAAAGTATTTCAACATAGTGGAAAACAAAAAAACCAATTCCGTTTTTAATAAACAAAAAGCTGAGTGTTGGGAAAAATTGGCTGGAGAATTTAATGCTACCCAAACTACGGGTCTAAGGACGGGGTCCCAGTTAAAAGCAACTTATGAAAAAATGAAGCAGTTAGCGAAACAGCATAAAGCTGAAGAAAAAGTAAGTTCTCTCTATTCACATAAAATAATTTGTTTTTAAATTAAGGGTGACTAATGCTATCTATGGAGATATTCATATCAACAATATATAGTTGGATACCAAGATATTCATGCATAAAGTTCTATTACAATTAATAGTGTTTTGTTCATAGGTTGAGATAATTAAAACAGGAGGAGGAAACTTTATTAGTAAAGTATCAAATATGGATGAAAAAATATTAACGCTTCTAAAGACAAACTATTTTTCCATCGAGAATGTGTTTGACAGCAACGCTAATGAGACAATTTTACATAACAGTAAACAACATAATATTGAAAATCCATGCCAGCAGCAAAGCACCAGTACTGCGGAAATTGGAGAAAATATCATAATAATATATGATCCAGAAGAAGATGGATCGTCAGAGACTGCTTTAAATGTCGTAGCTGATCAAAAAAGTAAGTTTTATCAAGATGGATATTTACTCCAAAAACAAATAGTTATAAACATTTTAGTTGTAATATTTTATTGTCTGACTTATAGGTATTAAAAGTTTTTATTCCTTCATAATAACTCTAATTTAACTCTTAGATATAAAGCTTCACTGGGAACTTTCAAGCTTTACATATATCTTTATATTTCCAGTTTTATTGTATAATTATTATTCTGTTGTATTTCTTTACAGCTACTACCGCTACTGAACGTCATCAGATAGATACTTCAAAACAAAATGAATTACCTAACAAAGCTACCCTGCAAACACTAGGACCAGAACTTTCACCTAACGATCAAAGTTTTAGTATTACTCAACCGATTACACCAATAAGAATTCAAGGAAAAAAAAGAAAACATGATTCCTTCTTGCAGAAAAAAGCTATAGGACGAGAGGCGTTAACTAATAAAAAAATGGAATTAATAGAAAAAAAATTAGTGTCCTTGATGTAATTAGAGAAGTCGAAACTGAAAATCTAAAATCCAAAGTCTTGGAAAATGAGATAAAAGAAATTATAAAGGAACGAGAAAAGCTTGATCTAAGACTCTCACAAATTAAATATCAGAATCTCTCTCCTAAGTAGTTTTGTTTTTCTATGTTATATATTATATTTTGTATCAAGCATTATTGTATATACATAATTTCTGATACTACTTTGTTATTCTTTTGTGTTATCATCATTGAAGACTTGAAACAAAGGTGTAGTGTTCCTTAAACATCGATAGTACAAACTATCGATAGTTATCGATATAATTATAAAAAATATCGGTACTATTAAGTTTCAAGTGATTCCTAAAATAAAAAAAATATATGGACTTCGAACACCTCAATATTTTGATTTTTATTGTTGTGGTATATCCAAACAAAAACAAGAGTAAGTAATGGAAAAAGCTTGATAAAAACAATCTAAATGTAAATAAATAAATACCAGTAAGAGGAAGACACCTTAAAAAATAAAAAGTTTGACATAAATTCCGGTACTTCCCATTTCGATTTCACAAATACAGGATAGAATACTGTTATGTTTTTAAAGTTAAGTAATTTAACTTTTTTTTCTCTCTACTAAAGGGCGATAATGACCTATACCTTAGATACAATTTTAATTTTTCAATGTAGTATGTAGAGTTCTCGATATATTTTTCGATAGTACATGTACATCAATAGTATCGATGCACATGTACTATCAATACTATCGATGTTTAAGGAACACTACAAAGGTGGATCAGGACCACTTAACACAGATGATATTGCACATCTTTCCTCTTTTGCTGCGATATTTTAATGAGATCTGAAGAAAATTTTACAAAAGAGGGTCCATACCGACAGCACTCAATTATTGCCACTATCTGCATACCTACATACTTTCAATTAAAACATATCTGTGCCAAAGTATTTATTTTTTAAAAAAATGCATATGATTTTTGTATAAAATAAAAAATAGGTAAAAATCTAATAACATTCATGTTACAGTTCTTTAATAATAATTAAAAGTAACAACAAATAGTCCAGGCCAGCATAGAATGAATGATCCTTCGCGACAGTGCATCTTGTAATTAGGTGAACAAAAATGTCTTTCGGTAAGGTAAAGTCACTAGTGTGGCTCCTTACTTACGCCCGTCATAGTGACTCGCATCTTTTTATCTTAGCAATAGGTAAAATGTCCCTATTCTAAACGAATACTGTGGCAATTAAGGCATCTCGTGTTGCGGTATTCTGGTCACGAAATAGATTATACTCTACGACACCAATAGCATCAATAACTCCTGGTACATCTTCAAAGTCATCCACATTGTCGTTAGCTTCAACACATATGTTATGAAGTACTCCTGTACTCACTATGACCTCACATACTCTCTCCACTTTTAATCTCATTCCTAATGATAAACAGGGAAATCTTCTTTTCCAAACACCAAATAACCGCTCCACTGGATTTCGTGTCGCAATTTGAGCTGTATTATATCGTTGTTGTGAGGCTGTCTGGGGGTCCATTGGAGTTAAAAGATAAGGTCTACATGGATATCCACCATCTCCAACTAGGGAGTAAGGAGTAAATTCATTACTTTCAAACCTGGCTCTAATGTTTGAATCATTAAATATTGTGGTGTCATGCACAGAACCGGGCCAACGAGCAACAATGTCACAAATTTTTAAATCAGCATTACTTATTATTTGAGTATTAATGCTAAACCAGTTTTTCCTGTTTCGATATACTTCAGCATTATCTCCTCCTGGAGACTGTATTTTAATATGTGTACAGTCTAATGCACCTGGAAAATAAAATGCTCTGTAATAAAAATTATGTCCGCAAATAAAGATTAAAAATTGTTGCAGGTAAAATCTGTATAACCATAGTATTAAAGGGGGTCACCTATTATTCCTGGAAGACCAGCAATGTTGTAAAATTTTAGTACTTGCTGTCTTTGTTCTTCGTCTGTATGTGGCATTCGAATGAATTGCGGCCGCAATGCAGCGATGCTTCTTGTTACATTAGCCACAACTCTAGAAACCGTTGGTTGAGATACGTTAAAATGATCTCCAATATTTATCTGAAAAGAGCCAGTTGCATAATACCTAAGAGCAATTAAAATTTGGTTCATTTTGGACAAGGGTTGATTTCTATTGTCAACTGGCTCCAAAACATTATCTAACATATTGCTCAGTAGCTGAACAGTGTTCTTGGACATTCTAAATCTTTTCCGGAATTCAGCATCGTCCAATTCATTAAATAAGTTGTTTCTAGGTTTCACCACACGTATTCGTTGTTCGTCTTCGTCACTGCTAGAGTCCGAAGGGGAAGTTGAACTTGTCACGCTGTTGCTTTAGCCCAAGTGTTTTGGCCTAAAAACACTTTTCCAACTTTTATTTGGCCGTGGGCAGCCTTTAAATTTTTTTTTTTTTTTCTTTAAATAAAATTAATAACAATTAAATAGCAAAAGTACAGTAAAGCTGAAGGTGAGTAGCGAGAGAGCGTGCAAAAATGCCCTAACTATTTTTCCGGAGAGTAGGGGGGTTAAACTGGGGCCACCTTTTGGGCCAGGCCAGCAGAGACCTTCCAAGATTTTTGGGAACTCTCGTTCAACTTACTACCACTCAAAGACAAGAAAAACTTTAATAAACAATATTAACATTAGAAAAAGGAGATATAGGCGAGCCAAATAAAACACAATTAAAAAAATAGTTAATATAATTTATTATAAATTGTAATTTAAAGTTTAAAAAAAAAATCAAAATAAAATGGTGAATGCGCTAGGTTATGTTACAAAATTTAAATTTAGAATTTAAAAGTTTACAAAAAATATATATATATAATCAAATAAAATGGTGAATGCGCTGAGTTAATAACTGTTAAATTTTCTATACTGAGATAAAAAAATTAAATATTATAAAATAAGTCTAAATTAATAAAATATAGAAAAAAAAATATATATAAATACCCTTAATTATTTAATTAAAATAATTAATAAGGTGCACCATTTGAAAACCAATAAGAAATAAATTTAAAAAAAAAAAAAAAAAAAAAAAATATTAAAAATAAAAAAGGCCGCAAATAATTTAAAAACAATGTGGTAAAAATTTAAACGGTAGATCCTAAATTTAAACAAAAGTTATAAATAAGAATTGTTAGTGTGATAATTTTAATTTGCCTGTTTTGTCGATTCCAAGGATGGCGTTTGCCAGCCAACCGTGAAGAGGATTGTCCAAAACTACAGACAACAATTGACCAGTTAAATGGCACATTCTGACCCGTCCAAGAAAACTTCTACCAAATTGATGGCCCCCTCCAAACAAAACGAAAACGGTTTTGGAAATTAATATCAGAAGAATAATGGCCCGTCCGAAGAACCCTACAAAATTCAATACTAATTAAAACCCAATAAAACGTAAGATAATTGCACTTTAAAATCCCAAAGAAAATTCCCTCAAACCCATACTGTATGTGTTTCATTAAAAAGGTTAATAAAAGGAAATTTTAAAAAATCTGGTGCTTGGTTCAAGACCTTTGAAAAAAAAAATATAATTATTATAAAGTAAGCAACGTTTATTAATTATAAAACAATAAACAATCCCATTAAATCAAGATAAAAAAAAAAATAAATTGTTTAAGAAACTGTTTACAAAAAAATTATGCCCTTTCCATTGGCACCAAAAAAAGAACATTTTAGCTACCAAAAGTTAATTACCAATCACTTAACTATTAAAATAAAAGGAATTATATCCTAGATTGTATTTAATCGGGTAAAACCAAAACATATTTATTGATTTTATTTTTACTTGGATAACAAATAATAATAGGTTTTGATGATAATTTAAATAGTTCAATCACGATATTTATTGTTTTTTTTTTTGTCTTAAAAAAAAAAAACTCATCTTGTAGAATTGAAGATACCAACAAAATAAAAATAACTTAAAATCATTGGAAATGATAATTAAAAAGGAAAAAAAATAAATAATAATTTTTGGATAACAAAAAGCCTTTGGCCTACTAAATTGAAATTTAAATAATAAATAGGTCTCGAAACACCCAGATACTTATATAAGAAAAGTCTCAAAAGAAAAAATCTGACAAGAAAACTTAGTAATTAAAATTTATTACCAAAAGAAGGTAATTTAACCCCAGAAAATTAATTAATACTAAAGAACAAAGAATTATACACAAGCGCCATCTAACGGCGATTTATTAAAACTTTAACGCTAATTGAGTAGCCAATTAACGTAACTGTAAAAAAAAACAACAAAAAAGGATAGTTCAATAAAACTGGATTTTCCAATAAATTGGCCACAACAAACCCCTAAATTGGGTAATTAGGGTAATTAATAATTAATTCTTACTGAAATTCGACTTGCCCAACCTGATAAATAAAAAAAAATAATGAAAACCCTGAACCAGTCTTAAGAAAACCCAAAAAATTATTAATTACCGTTTTATACGGAAAATACTCATTAGAATAAGTCTAGGAACTTACCCAAGATGTTAAGGGTATTTTAACAAAAACAAACCCTGCGGCGTCGAACTGCAAGTCCGCAATCAGATTTTTTCCCGAAACAGCCAAGAAGGAACGCAAACCAACAAAATTCACCAAACCCAAGGTAACTTAAAAATTTTTGGGAAATTTGCAAAGACAAACCTATAAAGATGGCTTGAATACCAGTAGCGCAAATTTTCCTGTTCTCACGAAGAATGACGTGAAAGTGCCAAGGTAAAACATGGCCGATGGCCCTTTCCTTCTCAAAAGACCAGTGGGGACGGCATCCGTAATTCTAGGAATTATCTCGCCCCTAAATTGGCAAAATGTTAATTTTTAGTTCCTACCCACGCTGCCCAAATAACAATGTTAATTTTTTAGTAACAAATACGCGGGGTAAAAGCAACGTAAAGCATAAGGTGGATCCAAATACGATAGAAAAACAGGTAACCCGAATTACAACAAATTTGGAGCCTTTTGCCAAAAATAAATCAAAAAAAAGAAAACCGACCGCATTAAGGTAAACAAACTAAATTATTAAAAACAAACCGGAATAAAAACTAACCGTGACAACTTAATAAATCGGGAATATCTATCCGTCCATATTAAACCATTCTTTAATGAACAGTAATGGTCACAAAGTGATAATGGTTAAACTTGAAGTCAAATAAGCAGAAACTATAACTTCTCCACCATGAAAACCAACCAACTTTTTGCGAATATCTCCCGAACAGCTCGATATCGGCAATAATCTATCGAAACTTTAACCAACTGATAACGTCTAACTGATTATGGTGAATATGATAAAAATATATCCTACTATAAAATATTATCAGACGGATAAAAACTTTGTTGGTGAATAGGGTAATTAAAATAAAATTTAAAAATTTTTTTTAATTGAAAAAAAATAATGGCCTCCTCATCAGGGTGTTATAATGGAGATGCAAAATCGATCTTCATGTTTATGAGATTTTCATTGTTTAAATATTTTAATTATTGATTTAAATAATAATGTTATTAATTTATTGTTTAAAAAGATCTTTAAAATATTTTTATTAATATTTTTAACATGAAATAATTTTTTTTATAGTTTTTCTTTTCACTTCAATTAATGTTTAAACTTAAATTTACTCATATCTTAAAGTAATAAATAAATGGGTAAATACCATAATTTAAATAAGAATAACTTTTATCCTAGAAAAAGTAGATAGCTTTTCTTCTTCTTCTTCCTGGGAGCCGTCATTCACTACCGGAGGCAGCGCAGCCTCTTGGACTTTTTGTGCCTAATCTCCCATTGTCTTTTATACCAATCCTCCCATTAGTCTTGTTCCTTCTACAAGTCTGTATAACCTCGAGACTGGTTGATTGATATATTCCTGTGGGCTCATTTTTGGTTGTCCAAATAATGCTTGTCTTTTTTGATTTAAGTAGATAGCTTAATAAAAGAAATGTTTTAAAAGTTAAATTCTAAATGAACTATATAAAAAAAATATCTTAAAATTATGATTAAAATTTTCTTAAGATCATTCTGAAGAAGTAAGTGTCTTAAAAAAATATCGATATTAATATTTAAATCGATAATAAAAATATTTTAACGATGAGCTATACCATACACATAGTAGCATAGGAGATGGAAAATGTTAAGCTTCCTGTAAGGTATATAACAACCAGATAAAGGAGGCATTTTTTTCAATTAAATAAAGATTAAATTTTATTTTAGTTAAAGTTGTAAGTGGATTGGAATGGGTATATGGGACCAAAAAAATTAAATAAAATATCCGTGCCACCAGGTTATTCCCAATTGCCTCGAGGCACATGTGTATTAGTTTATTTTATTCAATGAATAGAACATTTTAAATTAATTTTTAAATGGATCGATGCTGGTATACTTACTTGTACCAGTAAAAATATTGTTATAAGAGAAATATTTTAGGGCCAAAATCACTTTTTTGCTTATATCATCTTTAATACTAATTTTATTTAAAATATGTATAATACCTTTTTTATAAGACTTATTAAGAGGCATATTTTTTGTTTATAACATTTTTTCGTAACTCTTTTAGTTTTTAAGATATTTGCGATTCTATTTTAAATTTAAATCGTTAATATCTCAAAAACTAAAAAACCCACAAAAAAAAATTATAAAAAAAACTGACGATGTTTTATTAGACCATCAATTTTAATTATATACTTTTTTCTCCTAAAATCAATATTTTTCGAGTGTTATATTAAAAAAACCGATTTTTCACGATTTTTGTTTAAGGTAAAAAAAAATGCAATTTGAACCCGCCGAGCTGAGGCAGCAGTGCGGCTTTAAATTGACTTTGTTTATACTAATATAAAAAAAACTGTTTCATGTGGTTATATAGGCTTGGTTTTTTGCGGCGCACGGCGGCCTCCCGGAGTAATGCACGAGGGATGTTTTGTGCAGTAAGATGGATTTGAATGAGGTTTGTTGCATTCGATTCGCATGAACGTCCACAAACTTTGTAAACAAATTTAATTAATGGAAAATTGTGCATTAGAAAAATGCATTTTCGAAATTTTTTATAGTTTGCCATTATCAAAAAAATATTACTAAGTAAATATTGATGAAAATGCCCGAATTTGTTACTTAAAGGTTTTACGAGGTCGCTGAATACGAATATGATATTGGCAAGGACCTACGGAGTACTTACTTGGTGCGCGCTAAGGATGATGTAAACGTTGTCTTCTGGAGTTTCTTATGTTTATAATTATAACAAAATCATAAATACCATTTTTTTAATAGACATATTTTAAGCATTTAAATGACTTTTTTAAAAGGAAAGATTCGGTGTAGTTACGGCTTTTCTCAAATCCATTTTTGGAGAAAAAATAAAAAGAAAAAAACCCTGGATCATCTATGAAATCAAAAGTCTAGTAAAATGTGATAAACATTTGGAAACCCATTCTGTATTCCGATTTTAATGATTTCATCTTTTGTCAGTGCCAAGCACTATTTTTAAATATTTAAAAAACATGTTAAACTGGGACTACTTGATATAGCTCCATATACATTAACATAAATTACTACATTTGTATTTTTTTAAAATACATATTAAAATAACAGGAGGGCTTGGAAAAAAAATAAGTTTAGGTGTTGTTTTTTTTTAAATACTGAATTACACAGAGCGCTTTAGATCCAGAGGTAATACAAGCATGTGTACGTATTATTTAAAACACTTTTCCTTTAGTCATAGTTGTTCAATATAAACCTTCATAATTGTATTGGTTTCAAAAACACCGTGCGGCGTCTCCGCCGATCGCGAACCGACAAAAAAGTTTCAGGGGATACTTGTGCAAGCTATACCAATTTATTCAAGCGTTTTTTCTGATCGGCATTGTCGGGAAACGCGGAGTAGATTTTTCATTATTTGAATGAATATTACGATAATATAAGCATAATGTTGATAATATTTGTTTATGGTTACCAATGTCACTGTAAATAAATGTTAAATTTTTTGTCTTTACCTGTTAATAATTATCCCTGGAACTACAAATCGGAGTAGATATCTACCCCGGGTAAATTTTGATAAGTAAATAATAATAAATAAAATTGTAAATGTACTTTTAAATACTTTTATATCTATTAAATTTACCTTTTTTTAGATTTTCCATGTGGAAACAAAAATAGATTCTTGAAAACCAATATTTTATGGATATTTATTTGATTTATTTTTATTGATCGGGTTCTCAATTTGTTTGAAATTTTGAAAGTCCCAAATAAATAGACTTTTTTAGCAAAACATCACGGTGGTATATTTTTTCTTAAAGCCATATGTGTCCTCTTTAAAATGATCTAATTATAAATAAGAAGGTAAACATATGTAATTTTACTTAAGTTTTCAGTAGAACAAATGTTAAAATGTACTCTCTCTAGCAGGCTCACTGGGTAAACCTACAGATAAAATCGCATATGAATGAATGTGACTCCTAAAAGGGTTTGAAAAATCCTTATCTTTGAAACAATACAAACTCCAATATGGTCCTGACTTTGTTCTAGCGAATAATTAGCAAATTTGTGAAAGTCAGTAAATCCCAAAGTACTTTACCAAGCTTAAGATTTAAAAGTTTAATATATTGTCAATACAAATACCAATGAAATAGTCCAATTACATGATTTATGTTAATATGGTCCTTCGGGCATCTAAAAAACGATAAATCGCCTTTTATTTTACTTTCTCAATTATTCATTAAACAAAACCAGACATATTCAACAACTTTTTGGGGACACAATATACCAAAGCACACGGTTACAACAAAACAATTTCTGGCGCATTGCATATCAGTCGGCTTCACACCATAGACTGGTACGAATATATTGGACAGGCGGGGATAAGAAGGGTGCGTTTTTAGAGCAGCCACGAGTGACAAAACTCATATTTTGTATATTCTTTAAACTATGCTTTAGTTATCTTAAAACAATTAAATTTGCACTGATATTAGCTTTATTCCTGATTAATATCTAATTGGAATTTGCACTAAATCAACAATTTTTTTAATACATATTTATCCACAAACTATTTTATTAAATTATATTGCTATTTTATTCTTTTGAATCTTGACCTGGTGGACTCTAGCTTTTAAAAAACTTCGTAAAAGGAGATAAGGATAAGTTTCCATTTATTATTATAACCCCAGCAAAAAAATTCTAGGTGCAGGAGTATATTTTTGGTACATTTATACTTTTTTTTATAAATATTTGTTTAAAAAAATGTATTTATACTAACAAATGTTTCATAAGGAAAAGTCAATTATAGTTTATTAACACATAACAAAAAGAAATGAGTCAAAGATTTTTATTTTATTGACTGATACTATACTTATACCATAATTAAAAATTTTAGACTAAAGAAAGAAAAAAAATAAAACAAACAAATATAATAATTTATAAAATATTATATATTACTAGTGGCATTTCTACAAGATACAGATTGATAACATATTTTTATATCTGTCCTTCTTACATTTGCTTCATGGATATGATGTCCATATATGGTAACCATTCTTCCTCTTGTAATAATTTTAACTTTACATCTAACAGCTCGGTGTTAAAGTAATGACTACACAGCCACGTTGTTTGATTTGCTTCTTTTTGTAAATTAAAGTCGTAGTCATCAACTATGATTTTGGGATTTTTGGTGCCGACGTCAAAATATATAAACACCTAAAAATAAGGGTTTAAATTAGAAGACAAAATACTAAACTACATAGTTATATGTTATAAATGAGCCCTATTTTTAATTTCAATCTACAAACGAAATTTTATTAAACTAGAAGCTTTGAAAAATAGATAAAAAATTAAAGGACCAGAAAAATAAACTTCTTTTATAATTTTTTGTCCTCAAGAAAACCGATAAAAAAAAGTAATTTGTTTTGCATAATAGATAAAATAACATAGGTTTGAAAAAACTCATACCCTTTCAAGGAAACTCTGCGATCCTTTAGTATTTTGCTGCGCTGAACACACAATCTGAGGTCCGTTTGGCTCCATCACGTCACAGTTATTTTAAAACAGCGAACATAACCTCAAAATTCATGATATAAAAAAAAATGATATTCAGTTAGTGTAAATTTTTTCAACTTTTTTGCTAGAATTTACTTTTCGAAGTTGTCTCAAATGTTAAACGACACTTCCTCGAGCGATTTGGGCCAAAAACATAACCTCAAAAATACCACAAATCGAAAATACTGTATCTATTTGCTAAATTGATGTCCACTTTGAATGTTTTAATGGGATTGGACATTTTAAAGAATTTCTTTGTTTCCAGTATTTTCCCCCTACGTTTTAAATATGCACATATCCGAAGCAGTCTTGGTTATTAAATAAGTGTTAACATACCAGAGAAAATAAAATTAAAAAAAAATCTAAAAACAGTTCGTTTAAGATATTAATATAAAACTTGCAAACAAATATGAGGATTTACATAGTCCAGGAACAGAATTTTGCCTAGCCATTTTTTCAAAATGCATAGAATAACTTGAAATTTTGACAATACGTAGGGCATAGTCCAAGGATCAACATTTATATCATGCCAAAGGGCGCTTTTACCCTGGGGGTGGTTGCTAAACCATCTCGGGGGTGGAATTTTTTACATATATTTTGACCACAAGAATCGATAGAAAAATAATTTCTAAACAAAAAATGTTTCATGCTTTTTTTTTGTAAAATACATTCTCGGTCAAAGGTCGGAGTTTTTCGTAGATAAAATCAACGTTTTCAATCGGATTTTTGCAAATAACTCGATAAGTATGCAGTTTACTAAAAAAAAAACTGTAAATTGTAGCTTTAAAAAAAACGAATAAAATGGTTTTTTTTTTAATTGCTGTGGGACCAATACAAACCAAGTTGTAGTTTGTAAGGTTAGCTGTTATTCATTAAACACAAAATTTCAGAGTTTCAAAACCAAATAACGCAAAATCTATGTATTAAAAAAAAATAATAATAATAACTTTTTTAAAGCATTAGCAAAGACCTTTCTTTTTTTTTAAGTATGTATCATAAAAGTTGAGTGAGCTATTATTAAAATAATGTTGGACCAATTTTTTTTGAGTGCAAAAATCTTCGAAAACAACCCTCTAATTACCACCCTAATTAAAATGAGTCGTAGCCCCCTTTATCAATTCTCTTTATTTATGTATCAAAAATACATTCTAAAATTTTACGATTTTTTAAATTTTTGAACTAAAAGTATTTTACTTTTTTTTTATTTACTGTATAACGGAAATTAGATATAAACGATTAAAACGTGTGTGTACAGACGAGCACTACCTTGTTTCAGCCCTTTAAACTTACCCCTTTAAAAAAATAAGAGTTTTAAACAGTTTTAATATATGAGTCCTTATAGCTCTTAAAAAAGCCAACAAAATGTTTTTTAAAGAACTTTTTATCACAAAAACTGAAGGAGTTAGGCTTAAAAAACGATTTTTTGGAGCATTCTATCAGCGATTCGACGCATTCGTAATATTTTTTGCATTGTAATATTGGGAAGGGTGGGTTTTTAAGAATTAGAAAATTACAAAATATAATTAGTAATACTTTTGAGCAGTCACATTTTTTAATTACAACTCTAAGAATATATTGTAATTTTTCTGGGGTAAACATTTTTTTTTATTAAATCATAAAAAGGGTTGATTTTCAAGAATTAAAATATATTAAATAATGTTTCAAAGAAATATAGACTTATTTTTCAATTTATATGAGCCTAATATTATATAACTTAAGCTTTAATATGAAAGTTTTGAAGGTTTTTGCAAGAATATTTTGTTACAATCAATTCAAATATGAAACAAATATTTTAAGTCATAAGATACAGTTTAAGATCAAAAACATAAAGTTTTACGGGAGATAGAGAAAGTTCGTAAATTAAATTAAAGGGTTTTATTTTTAACTACCCTTTATTTAAAAACAGTTTAAAATCACACTTTGAAGGTACAAATTAATTAAACAGATTTCAATTTTACCCGAAATGCCACAATTTTAAAACTGAGTCAAAAAAATTTTTATCAGGATTAAATTTGGTACAAAAATTTAAAAATTTTCGAAGACATTCTCAAACGTTGGATTATAAAATTTTTTAATTTTTTTTCTGAAAAAAAAATTTAAAAATTTGGAATTATTTTTTAAATTCAATTTTTTTGGGGCGCCCTTGGTTTTCTTTAAAATTTGAAACTTTAAAACTTTTAGAAGAATTGGGTTTATACAAACAAAGGAAACCCCAAGAGCAACATCAATTTCCCCGTAATAGACTGATGGGCAGATTCCATTTTTACGAGCTTTTCAATGAGCTCATAAGAAAAGGTTTCATTTTAAAAAAAAGTTGGAAAGGGTTGCAGCTTTGGGGGAAAAAAAAATTTATTTTATTAAAAAAACGTACAATTTAAAATCAATTGAGTGTTTCAGCGTTTTTTTCCTGTTACTGGTTAAAAAGATATAAAATTTTTTTCCGGATTTTGGCATCCCTGAATTAGGTTTTTTTTTTTTTTTTTTTAAATGAATATTGCCAGCACTAACCAATAAATATCCAATTTAAAGAAAAATAAAAAAAATTTGTAGACTTATAAAAATTTGAAAAAGAAAAAAGTCTTTTAGACTTTTATTTAAAAAAATGGGCCTGAAAAAAAAAGATTCATGAGAGTAAAAAAATATAAAAATAAAATTATTTTTTATGTTTTAACTTACTATTTTTTTTAAATTTTTACTTTAAAAGGGAAATTTAAAAAAGGGGAAGTGGAGGTAATTAACCTTAGATATTGATACTATTCATGTGACGTGTAAAGAATTCAAAAAAAACA
>JAHBCN010001996.1:0-101801 GCA_019359885.1 Listronotus oregonensis
CCTAAATTCATATGCAATTAAAAAACAATATTATGTGATAATTTGGCTGAACAGGCTGGGCATACTGTCTTACGGCTTCCTCCGTATCACTGTATGTTTAACCCCATAGAGCATTTGTGGAACCAAGTAAAATCAAAGATCATAGCAGAAAATTTACACCTACTTTAAGTCCCGGGTGTTTAAATTTGATAAAAAATGTAATTACTAACATACCAGTTGAGAGCTGGAAAAATTCTACAGCACATTATAAAAATTGAGGACTCTTACATTTCTATCCAAACACATAAATCCTTTTAATTAATCTCAATAGACTTTGATATAAAAGAATTAGATTTAGACAAAAAATGTAATTATTATAATAATCAATTATAAATTTATAAAAGTTGCATATATTTAATTTCTTAATTAATTTAAGTTATACTTACCTAAAAAACAATAAATTAAAAATTTTTATATTATTAAAGTCCGTCCCTAATTTCTGTCCTTTAATACCACCGATCCCGTTTTTTGCTTGGCGGTATAATCCATAAATGAAGGAAGAGCTAACCGGTATACTTTGAGACAGATATCCCAAAACCATCCTAAATAAAGCATAGTTGTTTAAACTTGTGGTCAAATTACTTACTGCCTTAGGGCGGTAAATTCAACTTACTGCACGGAAATGCGGGCGGCAAGTTAAATTTACCGTCCGATCGTGCATAAAAATGCATTAAGAAAAACAAAAATTTGATAGATTTTGCAGATCTTTGGCTAAAAATCAATAATAAAGAACTACCTTTTTTATCTTGGGACAGACTTAAAGCCGAAGTACTAAGGTACCCTGGGTATGACAGAGAAACCAAGCCGTGATTAGAGCAACTAAGAGAAGCAGTTATATTGATGCCCGGTAGATTCAAGGGTTAGTAGTAGAAAAAAGATCTAATAGATTTGAATTATGACTGGGAATCCGCGAAAGCAGGTGAATTTTGTAATATGATTGGCAGGCAAGTTACTAACTGCTGGAAATTAAAAAATAGGCGCAAGGTAGTGCGCTTGTATTTTATAGTCCGACCAGACGCACGCTGTGTGTATATTACGCGAAACGATTCAGCGTGTTTTTTCCTCTTCCATAACATCGTTATCGCTCCACATAAAAGTATGAGAGTTGGTATATAAATTCGGATAAGTGTTTTAATTACCTGCAAAAAAATGAGGAAGTTATGTCAAGTGGTTTATGAGATATTCGACTGTGAAAATCGCCCATTTTACTACTGACTGGCTAACTCACTCATTCACTTATCAAAAGTATGGGGCACAAGAAACTTTAAAGTTGGTATGTAAGTTTTGGGACACAAGTAAAGGTCGATTTAAGGAATTCAGAAAAAAACAAGAGATCCCACAGATCCCACCAAAAAACCAAAAACACAGAGAGAGAGAGAGAGAGAGAGAGACTTGTAGAAGAAACAAGACTAATGAGAGGATTGTGTTGAGTTTTAAGTTTTAGTAACCTTGTATTTAAAATAAAGGTAAAACCAGTTATGTAAATAAAAGTAAGTTTGACATCAAGTAAAATAAAACTGTCGTCTTTTTATCTTTGGTTATGGGCCCAAAACAACGCCTGTTTATAGAATTCCCCCATGAAAAATTGAAGGGAAGAGAGAATTTTATTCATGGAAATTCACGGTAAAAACATTTGGAACATGAAGAACGGAACTGTGTATTGGGCACGAAACGGATGAAAGAAGATATCGAAAGCAAAAGTAAGATTATTTTACTCCTGGAAACGGTTAATTATGTACATGTCCAGTCAGCCAAAACTGCAAAAGAAGTTTGGGATAACTTGATCAAAGCTTTTGAGGACAAGGGACTGACCAGGAAGGTAGGACTTTTACGTACATTAATTACCACCAAGTTGGAAGACTCGTTGAGAGTATGTTAATAAAATAATCAGTACCGCACACAAACTCTCAGAAATCGGATTCACCATTAGTGAAGAATGGATTGGTGTGATTCTTCTTGCTGGTTTACCAGATGAATACCGACCGATGATCATGGGAATCGAGAGCAGTGGTGTTGCAGTGACAGGTGACAGCATCAAATTGAAATTACTTCAGGATGTTTTTCCAGAAGAACAAATTGAAGCAGAAGAAACAACTGAACCTAGTAGAAGTGTTATAGAAGTTCAAGGAGAAGCATCTTTAGACGAAGTCATTCCTCAGATAGAACCTAATTTTAAAACAACTGATTTTAACCACGAATATATGACCAATACAGATTTTGACGCTTCCGATCTGATTTATCCCTCTTCATCAAACCAAACTACACAAACTTTACGCAGAAGTGAGAGAGAAAGAAGAGCACCGAGAAGTTTAGAAGACTATGAGGTCAGTTTTGTAACTATGGTTGATGAAGCAGATCCAGTGACCGTTGAAGAAGCTCTTAGCAGACCTGATATCGACCTATGGCGTGCAGTCATGAAAGAAGAATATTCTGCTCTGATTGACAACCAAACGTGGGAGTTAGTGGAATATTCTGGTGACAGAAAACCTTTAAATAACAAATGGGTATTCAAAACAAAAAGGGATGCAAGTGGCAACATCATAAAACACAAGTTCAAGACCAAGATGTGTGCGAAGAAGCAAGGTTTAGTTTATTTTAAATAGACGGGCTGTTGAGTTTTAAGTTTTAGTAACCTTGTATTTAAAATAAAGGTAAAACCAGTTATGTAAATAAAAGTAAGTTTGACATCAAGTAAAATAAAACTATCGTCTTTTTATCTTTGCCCTTAATATTCTGCTATAATTCCAAAAGATTGGTATAAAAGATAATGGAAGATTAGGCTCCCAGAAAGAAGAAGATCTTAGTCCTTTAGACGTCAAGATTTTTGAATAAGAAGTTGGCCCTCATTTAACATAAGTGTTTATGGTGGGATAATTATTACAATAGATAAAAGACAAGAGAGTGTTCTCTCAATCGGGAAAAGGGCATTCTCGCCGAGACGAGAAGCATTTTCTTTCGAATCCTCAAGACGGGACGAAAGAATGGCCACTCTCGTATTTTGGGTGGGATATATATTTAAATTGGAATTGCTTTCTCTTATAAATATACCGACTGCCAAATATGGGTTTGACTACCATAAGCACAGGTCAATCATAAACAAATTTTAAACGTATAAAATAAGCATTAATAAACCAAAAATGGAAACAAATTTTGTTTGTTACAAAAAATGATAAACAATTTGCGTTGTACGCAAAATCTATCCATTTCATAACGGTTAACGACCACCATGACTAAGGAATCCTAAACACAATCATTACCAATAGTAATTTAGATAAACTAAAGAGTTAGCACTTATTTTGAACTGCTTGATAAAGAATCAGAAAAAATCAGAATAATAATAAAAAAAAGAATAAATTGCTAAGTATACCCGTATTAATTTTTAAGCTAAAGTGAGTGACAAATAATAAGTTATCCACAATCCATAATTTATTCTTTAATCGCCAATTTTATAATTCACATGCATCACTTGAAAATTATTCTTACAATATAATTAACTTTTTTACTTAAAAAAAATAATAAAATTCTATAATTGAAACAATAAAATGAATTTCTTGGCAGAATAATACACTGGTTACAAATATAATGATTTTGCATTTGATTAAAAAATAAGTTATCTGGATGAGGCATTCTTACTATTTTTATCACAGTAATTATATTTAAATTAAAGCTGTTACCCTGCCCTTTTGTTAATGAGAGTGTTTTTAGAGTATATCGATTAAATAATAAAATTCTTTAAATATAAAATTTAGTTGCGCTACATTAACCCTTTTGCTTAATGGAATGAAATTTATATAAACTTGTGGAACTAAACGTTATCTCTCTTTATTCTGGATAAATGATTGAGTATTCAAGTAACTTGTTTAGATATAATCCAGTTTAATCAACCCAATCGTAAATATAATTTTACTCCAGTTTTAAATTATTGTACATAATTATATTGAGGTTTGCAAATAGTCTTAGAATCGTAAGATCATATATTATTTCGTTATTGGCTTCAATTACTAAAGTAATAAGATTTAAACTACAATAAATCTGCCTTATCTAGTAAGTATTTTACTAAAGATGTCTGAACATTTAAAAATTCAAACTAGAAATAAATTATAGAACAAAAAAATAAAACTACTATCGATAATTTATACTCCGATATAGAGGATAAAACAAATTATAAGTTTACCGTATTATTCCTCTAAATATTAATTTTATAAATAGAATAATAGCCATACTTTTGTTACACCCCATATCTTAGTGATGCCGCATAGACTAGAGATTATCCTTTTCGTCGAGACGAGAAACTGATTTTCTCTCGTTTAAAGACTTAGTTATTTCGACCAGGGATTTTAACTTACAACAGCAAAAAAAATACAAGTCAGTATTGAAAATAAGAGTTTAAATTATATTTAAAAAAAAATATATTGAGGATCATGTTACAAAACTTATCAATACGCGATATTGCTGTGAAGTCACGGAACGTCCATTTTTGTTGTGACCTTCGAGCATATGCCTGCTAGAGGCAGTTTTGCCGCTTGGCTGTGCGAACAAGCATGCGAGAGAGGAAGAAGGTAAGAGTACTTTCGCTCTGCGTGCTAATACTGCTGGGCGGGGGCCGAGCGCTTGTTTGTTTAAGAGATTTTAGCTCTTTCCCAGAGTAGCTGCCTGTATTTATCAACATTTGTTAAATAAAATATTTTTCTCTTCATGCTTCTGCGCCTGTATCGTGCCGCGCCGAATGCTGTCGTGCGCCTCTGTAGAACCTATAAAATAAACAATTTAAATGTAACAAAAAATTAAAATTTCAGACACAATAGGAAAACAAACAAAATAGGTATTCTTAAAATGATAAAATAAAAAATTTCTTTGGTGTAATAATATAAAAAGCTGAAGGTAAAAGCATAAACTACCAATTCATACAAAATCCACTTTTCGTGCCTTTAGTTCGGAAAATCTTTTTATAATCTCGTGAATATCACTTTCATCTAATACTAAGGACTCTATGGAGATAATAAATACATTTGTGGACGGCAGAAAAATAGGATTCCACATCCAGTTTTTCTGCCGTTTCATTTGCTGCATTAATAACATCATTAAACCTTCTATCTGTTAAAAGTCGATTCTTGTAAAGCGTTCAAAGTCTGCATGTTTATAGTTTTTGATTGCAAAATTTGGCTAACGAAGTTAGCTTTTATCAAAACTTTATACCAGATGTGCACTAAGCAAATGAATATAAATGATGATATTTTAGCTCCTAAACTTCTAGCTTGATATTTTGAATCAACATCAAATTTATCTGAATTTCTTATATCACATAACGCATCATACATTTTTGATAAGTTTTATACAATGGCTTTAAAGCATCAATTCTGCTCGACCATCGAGTAGCAAATAAATGGTTTAAAGTCAGACTTGCGAAGTGTTGTTTTATGCTATCCCAACGTTTGGTAAACGCTGAGAAATACTTGTATATTTCTTCGACTAAACTAAAAAGCCGACCGTTTCGTGATTGATCTTAACAGCATCGTTAACAACTAAATTTAACGTGTGAGTAGCACATGGCTTGATCTGAAACCAGATCTAAAATAATTTTTTGCAAACCGCAATTTTTACACGCATATTGGAGCCATTGTCATAGCCCTGGCCCCTCACGTTTTAATATCTAAATCAAACTTTTTTAATTCCTCTAAAATAAAAGAACTTAAACCCATATCTGTTGTAGTCAAAATTGGACCAAAAGGTAAAAACTCGTATTTATAATTTTTTAGAACAGTTATTAAAGTGGACAAATCTAATGTTAATACTAATTTTCTCCTTATGTGCAATATCAGGGTTGCTGTCTAATATGATTAAAAAGTATTTATTCTGCTTCCAAAGACTTAAAACGGAATTTTGTAACTCTCGTGCCAAAACGGATAAAATTTCATTTTGGATTTTATCGCCTAAATAAGAGGGCATTTTTGTAGCTTGTGAACTTTGTGTGACACGGAATATGATCGGTCATTATCGGATCAAAATTACTCATCATCTCAATGCACTATAAAAAATGACCATTATTTCTTTTAAATAATTTACTGTGTTGGCTATGAAAAGCTAAATTTTGTGTAGATAAAAATGAAATAACACTAATTATAATTTGTATTACATTATACCACCGTTCCTTTTCAATGTCAAGAAGTTTTTGATGGGCACTGTCAATTGTAGTTTTAGTTTTAAATGTTCAAGACAAATCTATCCATTTTTTGTAGTTACTAAAGTGGCATTCTTTCGTGTCTACTTAAATACATTGCTAAATGTAGTCATTAAATCATCGACAAAATACATCATTTTTCTCGTGGGTAAAAATTTGCAGCAAAAACAGAAAACTGCAAATTGTCAAATTGTTTATGTTTTAGAATTTTGGTAGACGTTTATTGTTTTGACTTATGGTGCATTTTTTGAGCCCGTACGATTTTTGTAGCAGCTCTGGTGTGACGCGGCGCCCCTTTATCCTTGGCGCCTGTGTGCGCCGCACACATTGACACTGGACGGCCGGCCCCCTATCAAAGATTCAGAAGTTCTGTAAAATTTTTCACAATACTGATGAACACCTGTATTCAGCGTTTGAAATTTTGGAACATTAGAGAAACTTTAGATTACATACAAAAATTGTTAAACTTAAAGTTGTACATGTTCTATAAATATATTTTCTCTGTAAGATAAGTCAAGAAAATGAGACAAAACAAACAGAAACCAGCAAAAGCACTTTTAAACACTCTTACCCTAAAAACTTTTATTAAAACCTTATTCAACTAATATTTACTGATCTGTCTGTACTAATAGAAAACAGACGGGTCAGTAAAAAAATGCCAAGCCCAAAAAGAGTGGAACAGAAAATTGTGGACAGAATTTGGTCCAATTTTAGATCTTAGTACTTTTGGAGGCCGAGATTTTTGGATAGGAACTTAGCCGTTGTTTTATAAAAGTGTTTTTGGTTGAATTCGTCGACGTCACTAGTATTTTTAAATCTAAGAATACCTACCTGATAGTAATATTCCTGATGCAGATTTAAGCCCCTGAAGGCACAAGCCAAAGGCGAATTATTTACACCAAACATTAAAAAACCTGGTATTTCTTATCAACACAAAAATATATTTAAAAAAACTCTAACAATTGCTTTTTTCACTTTTTAAACCGTCGCTATTCACATATACGTTTCTTTATGCACATTTTCTGCAAAATCCATAAACTCAGTAAACACAACAGACACACTAAACTGCCTTCTTAAAAAAAATCGAGCCTATTTTAAGTATCTATAGAGGTAAAACTGACCTAGAAAGAAACTAAATAATAACGTAAATGTAAATTATTTGATCAAATAATTACGTAATTTACGTAATCTAATTGTTTGGGCGCTTTTTGAATTACCAAAACAAAACCATAAATTAATTTATATGACAGACACAAATATTGTGCGTGCCCCTTTAATAATCAACATACTTTAACTAGTCTGTCTTTATTTAACACATATAAATTTAAAAAAGATGTTTCTCTGAGATAGTATGAAACATAACTGACCGTAAATCGGGACTGAGCGGCGGACACATGGTTAGATTAAATAATTTTTTATCGGGTTATTATCTCGTGTTTCTGCAAAGGATGTTTTAAAATTAAAGTCTCATAGGTATGTTTTACATTTACCACAGATTTTTTGATTGACAACATTACATATTTTGGGTCTTAAAATTTCAGAGAACGGACTAGCCTTTTACGAGTACACTGTGCCACACATTGTAGGACTGTTTATTTGTCAGTTTAGTGAGTAAATTTGCCCCCAATAAAACATATTAATTACAATACAAGTGTACAGGGTGTTCAGATTTCGTATGTTTTGCAAGGTGTCCCCCTTATTAGTATTATTAGTAGAGATAGAGGGTTGCGGTATGCAAAATACCGTGCTACTTTTTCGCAAATTAAACTCACTTATATATAAATATTTTAAAGATACAGGGTAAAATTTAAAAAAATTACATTTTTGGGCATAGCCCGTATCTTCGCTACCATGTATCCTATTAAAAATGTAAAAACAGATAATTATAGATTTTTTATGTAGAATCCAGTGGCGTAGTCGGCTATTTTCCATATTTTCGGTTTTATGGGGCCATGTTAATCACTGTTGTATATAATATAAGAGTAATTAAAAGTTTGTTAAATTTTTATCAGACTTAAACCTAAAAATAAAATGAAAATTGCTATTAAAAAAAAATAAACTCAAGAAAATTCTTAAAAAATAATTAAATTAATAGTAATCCTTATAATAAAAAACAATAACTCTTAAAAATAAACTAAAACGCATTCTCATTTTAATAAATGCTCGAAGACATCGCCCTGCTGAGCTTCGCAATACCCGAGCCGATTATAAAACTCCGTCCTAACATTCCACAATACCTCTGATGTAATGTAGTTAGTAATGTCGAATACTTTTGCCCTTAACTCAAGTAAATTTACAGGCCTCTTATGTGGTTACCTGCAAATTAGTCGAGTTAATTGTCCCACAAAAAAATCAAGAGGAGTTAAATCCGGTGACCTTGCAGGCCATGGTATGGTACCACTGCCACAAATAAGCTGTTCAGGAATTCCTTTACTGGATTTGCCTTATAAGCAGGACAGCTATCCCGCTGAAACCAAATTTCCTTAAAATTAACATTTAAGATCCGCACAGCTGGTAAAATTTCCTTTTGCAGCATTGCAAATATTGTTCCCCATTAAAATTGCCTTGAATGACAAAAGGTCCAAGAATGTTGTCGCTCAAAATACCCGCCCAAACGTTTAATTTTTGGGGAAATTGTGTCCGTGGCGCACTTAAATCTTTATTTTCCGTAACCAATATCTGGCGACTTCAGGATTATGATAACCACGAAGAGAAAATATTGATTCATCTGTAAACAGAATATTTTTTAGAAAATAGTCAATTTCATCAATTTTCCTTTTCATGGTCTTACAAAACTCCATCTGCCTGATAAAATTATCTGGGAAAACTTTCTGGGTGGTTTTAATTTGGAGGATTTATATCTATGCTTTTTTAAAACATGTCTAACTGTGCAGTCTGGAATGCCAATTTCTTGGGAAATTTGGATGCTACAGCGCATACTTACTTTATACATTTTCGTTCCTCTCGACTCTTTCTTCAGAAATAGGATGGGTTTTTTGGTCTTCGTGATCGCCTTTACCACATTGGTTAATGCACCCGGACTTTTTAAAACGATTAAGAATATTTAAAATCGTTTGGCAGGATGGGACCTGTTGGCCAGGGTACTTAAACGCAAATTGCCCAACAACTTTTTCGGCTCTTTCAGCTTTGGAATGCCATAAAATTATACTAATCTTTTGTTCACACGAATACATTTTTTTAAAATAGAATAATATTATTATTTTCAATGCAAAAGCCTCTGTGAAAATGAGCCTTGCCGCCCTAGCCAGTCATAAAAAGTATTGCAAGTGAACACGATGGGCAGTATGGCCAACCCGTAAAAATAAAATTATTTATGTTGTCTTGTCCGATAGAATAATAATCAATACCTATTATTAAAATAATAAAGTATTTTTAACCATTCCAAATACTAATATTTTTTACAAATTTATTTTTTTTTGCTAAGAGCATAACTTTTTTAATGAAAAGTTTTATAAAATGTATTATTTTTAAAACATTTCTAAAATTGCTAATATGTATTTTACGGAATGGCAACACTGTCGTTTAAATTTATGGAAAGAATGCGTCAAAAAACAATCGTGTCTGGTTCAAAAATCTTTATTGTAATCCGCTCAAAATAATGCAATGTTTCTATCACTTCAAGTAATGTAGAAAATAGCTAGACGCTTGTACTGCATCCTCCTGCATGCCTCAGCCAACAACATAGTAATGAATCGCCGTCGTTAGTCGTTGTATTGGAAGTGGAACAGGGGAAATTGTTGTCAATCTCTTTTCAATCGTACCATATGTATCCTAATCTATTGCATTAAAATTGACATGCAAGCTTTTGCCTTGCCAATCGTGTATAAAAAAACATGTCTAAGGTGTATTGGTAAACACTTTAAACAATATCATTAATTGTTATTTTATATAATTTACAAATGCCTATCCATTTATTTCAATAATGTTTATTAAAGTTTATTATCTAATTTTAAGATTTATTCTTAAGTCATAATTCCATTAAAAAATATTATTAAACGGTATATTGCATTGGCAATAGAAAACGGATTTTAAACTATGAATTTTAAATTTTACAGGAAACTTGGAACAAAATAAATAAAACAATAATGAATTAAGTGTGCGGTTCGTGACCTTTTCTTTATAGGTAACGATATTTTATTTTTAGTATTTAAACGTACCTAGTTATAATTCATAGGCAAAAATAGGCAGGTTTAATATAAAGAAGGTGGGTAAACATCGGCCTTTTTTCGCTCATCATATTCGTGAAAATGCAAAGTTTTATTTGAGGCAATTTTATTATATTTATCATAGTCCAAGTATGTTTATTTGCATCTACAATGAATTGGTAAAAAAATTAGAATGGCAAG
The DNA here is from genome assembly GCA_019359885.1 of Listronotus oregonensis. Lineage (NCBI taxonomy): Eukaryota > Metazoa > Arthropoda > Insecta > Coleoptera > Curculionidae > Listronotus > Listronotus oregonensis. Next base: position 10,585 of record JAHBCN010001996.1, read on the forward strand.
TATAGTCTGTCTAAAAGTATATCGTTATGGATTTTGACGGACCATACTCCAATAAACCTTTAACGATTTTATTACCTATTGTTATTGGGTAAACCCATTTGTTCATAAAGGCAGGGGTGGACCAGGTATTTCTTGAGTATTAACCATTAGGCATATAAATATTTTGTGTTGAATAACTGTTTTTACTGTGCGTTTTGAAAAAGTTGTTTTACGAGAATATAACTATGTCGCGTCGAAATCATTTGTCATTAGATGCAAAACAGGTTGTGAAAAATGTGTATGAAACTTTAATCAGTAGAGGTCTAATTAAACAAAAAGCTTTAAAAGAAACCTGTCTACTTACAAAAACTCCAATATCCTCGATAAGGGATATTATTATTAGTGAAGAATTGAACAAAAAAAAACGTAGTAATTTTCAATCTCACCGTATAGACAATAGTGATCAGAACCTAATAAGAAGGAAAATATATTGTCTTTATGAAAGCGGAGTTATTCCTACCTTGGATAAACTGAAAAAGAAGCTAGACGAAGGCGAAACCAATATAAATATTAGCCGTGCCACCCTCCATAGAGTTGTTTGTAAAATGGAATTTAAATACCGCAAAATAGCCAAAAGACAGGTAGTAATGGAATCGCACAGATTACGCACTTGGAGATTTAATTACCTTCAAGAAATTAAAAGATATAGGTTAGACAACAGATCCATAATTTACCTTGATGAAACATGGTTCGATACACACGACACAGTATCCAAAGGATGGGTTGATTCCAGTCAAAACTGTCAGACGAAAGCACCTTCAAATAAAGGAAAACGCATTACCATAATACACTCTGGTTCAGAAGACGGATTTGTCCCAAACTGCTTGCTGTTGTCTGCAAAGAATATTAAGGATTCTAGCTTGGATCATCATGAGAATACAAGTGCAGAACTTTTTAAAAACTGGTTTCAAAATTATCTTCTAAAAAATATTCCAAACAACAGTGTTATTGTCATGGATAACGCAAGCTACCACAGCCGACTGCTACACAAAGCACCAGCTTCATCAAGTTCAAAAACTGAAATCCAGGAATATTTGTTAGAAAATGATATTTATTTTGAATTCAGTTACAAAAAAACGCATCTTTTGGAAGTTCCAAATTCATATGCAATTAAAAAACAATATGTGTATGTGATCACTGTATGTTTAACCCCATAGAGCATTTGTGGAACCAAATAAAATCAAAGATCAGAGCAGAAAATGTTACACCTACTTTAAGTCCCAGTGTTAAAAATTTGATAAAAAATGTAATTACTAACATACCAGTTGAGAGCTGAAAAAATTAACTACAGCACATCATAAAAATTGAGGACTCTTACATTTCTATCCAAAACAACATAAATCCTATTGTAATTAATCTCAATGATGACTCTGATAGTGAAACAGAATTAGATTTAGATATTTAGATTAAAAATGTAATTATGTATAGATAATGCAGTTATAAATTTATTAAAACTTTGCATATATTTAATTTCTTAATGTAATTTTAAGATTATACTTACCTAAATAAACAATAAATTATAAATCTTTATATTATTAATGTCCGTCCCTAATGTTCGGTCCTTTAATACCTACCGATCCGCAATTTTATTGCTGTCGGCAGGTATAATCCATAAATGAAGGCAAGAGCTAACACGGTATACTTTGAGACAGACTATACCAAAAAAACCTTCAAACTTGCTATATTTATTGAATTTTTAAAAATGCCAAAAATCAATAAAAATTGCAAGTTTAAAGGTTTTTTTTTGGCACCTACTTACCATTCTGATTTTTTTACCAATTCATTATAGATGTAAATAAACATACTTAGACTTATTATAAATGTAATAAAATGCCCTAAATTAAAACTTTGAATTTTCACGAATATGATGGGCAAAAAAAGGCCGATCCACCTCCTTTTTTGAATACTTTTTTTTATATTTTATATTATTTTTTAAACGTCAGTACACAAAAAAATATATTTTCTAATTATGTAATAATTTTATCGATGAAATATTTTAAATTTGAATTTTATTATAAAAGAGATAAATAAAGTTTGTTTACTTTCTTTTCTGTTAAGGCCTAATATGAAATAATAAGTAAAACTTATGGAAATTACGCGTTATTGACTTTTTTGCAAGAAAGTGGTATGTTGTATATATATTTGAAAAGCTTAAAATGTGCTTAATAAAAATATGTAAAAATACACTAGATGAAATGTTAAAAAAACCCAAGTTAGGTTTATATCTCAAAAAATACGTAATCTAAAAAAGGCCGATTACTTTACTCGATTTTACTTTTTTAATAGGATACATGGTAGCCTAGATACAGACAGTGCCCAAAAATGCAAATTTTTCGATTTCGCCCTGTATCTCCAAAACTAAGAAAGCCAAGAAACTTTTGTTAATCGCACCTTTCGTTTCGTAACAAAGTAGCACGATATCAATGATCGATATAATATATTTTTGACCATATTTTGCAAATCACAACCTTCTATCTTTAGTAATAAGGGAGTTATCATGCAAAACAAACGAAATCTGGACACCCTGTACCCAAAATCCATCTGTTTTACACATACGAAAATAATTTCGTAAATAATTTTGCTCAAAATTTCCACAATATATATGTAATTTACGTTTTACACGTTTAATAATCCGACTACAATTTTTGCAATAAAATTACTAAACCTGTGCTATATTTTAACAAAAAAACTTGAGAAAATACGCGAGTATCGATGCAGAACAATGTTGGTTTAGCCTAAACATGTAGTCTTAATTAAATCAAATAGGTTCTTTATTCGTCAAATTTATTCTGAAATTTTAGTTTACTTCCAGAATTTTATATTTAAAATTATTTAATATAAAAAACATAATGCTATTTTACAATTGTAAAGAAATATGTCTTAAAAGATATCAGATTAACAGTAAATAAACGATTATTCATCACTGACGTTTACTCTCTTTATTTTTTTATCTTGGGACAGTCCACGAAGGCTGATGCCTAAGTACTAACGTACCGTGGGTGTCAAAAGAGCTAATATACCCCATGCCAAATAAGTTACCCATTCGTTAAATGCATTTTAAAATTTTAATTTACTGTCAGCATTTCATATTTCAAATATATCAGTAATTAAAAACAAAGAGTTATTTAAAAATTTTATAAAAATATCTTAAAGCATTAAATATTTAGAGAAAATAAATGATATGCTATAAATATATGTCCCTAGTCCCTAGTAACTAATAAACTTGAAGACCCAATGTACCCCCGGAAGTTTTTTTTGTAGCCACAGTTTTTGTCCATTTTGATCTGGCTCATTATTTTTAATTTTTTTCTAAATGTTAAACTAAAAAACAAGCAACTGCTGCAACAGCAAAAGTAACACCTTCCCTTTATCTACCTACACATGACATAGTTTAAAGAACACAAAAAGCTTTTTTCTGTTTATAAATGTTCCACTTTTCCAGATCATACCAGGCAACTTATTGACATATAGTTTGTTATGATCAAAACAAAGAAAACGAAAAATGTTTAAAAGATATTTTAGTTCAAAATAATTATCCACTTGATTTTATAAACATATGCTTTTTAAATTTTGAAAAGACAAAATCAAAATAGACCTATTGCAAATCTATTTTCACTATATATTCTTGGCTTATCAAATAAAATTCAACGAATAGGTAATAAATTGAATATTCGTACAATTTTTAAAACACAAAACACTATTAGGTCTCAAGTAACAAAAACAAAACCATACAGAATAAACGAAAACACAAAAAATGTTATTTATAAGATCCCTTGTGAATGTAATAAATTTTATATAGGTGAAACTTTCAAACCATTAGCCAAATGCATAAAAGAACATAGATCATACATTAAAAACACAGAATAGCACAAATCAAAAATCTGTCAACACGCATTTAATAACAACCACATAATAAACTGAAATGCTTTTAGCAATTTAGCTAAGAAAACTTGTTCAAAAACCGTAAAATAAAGGAAAGTGCATTTATTTTATTAAATAAAGATAAATGTGTAGCATCAATATCTGTTAATTTGAATAATACATGGTTACCTATGCTTGATGCTGAAGTATATTCAGGTAAACTTTAAAGCAATTAACACACCATACCACCTTTTTTGTCCTTTTAAATATTATAAATATACCAGTCAAATAAACTAATGTCATTTATGGCAAAACGTCATATAAAGCTTTCAGAATTTCCTAAGTTTTTAAAGCAAAAGTGGTCCCATTTTCTAGAAAATTTCAAGGCGAGTACTCGCAAAGAAAACATATCAAAATATGTTTACAAAATTAGCATAGCAATAGTTTTACAGAAAGTTATTATAAGTCTTAAACCAAAAATCCGACGAAAACTTTCAACAAAATTTTGGAAAAAATTTTACACCTGTTCCTTTTAGCCAATTACACAATTTTATTTTTACAGTTGCCTATAGCAACCTTTAAATTTTTTTCCTCCTGCCTAGTTAGGCGAACAAAAGTAATGAGTGAATTTTTTTTCTGACATGATCATAAATCCCGATGATGTAGTCGAATCTTGTTTTTCAATGTTTTGATTTATTTTATAATATTAAATAATGGAAATTAAGTTGTTATTAACCAATTATTTCTTTTAATAACGCTAAATATTTTTGAAATTCTGGCTGGAACTCTTTTCTTTACAATTTCCCTCTTCACTTCCTTTTCACTTCCTTTAGATGTCTGTGTTTAATGAAGTATATGCAATATTTTAATGATTTTTTTTTCTTCTCAGCCCTGGTTTTACGTAAAAAGGATGAATATCTTTTTCCAAAATGTTTTAAATATCTGCAAAAAGGTGATTTTGATGCGGATGTAATCCAGTGTTTTCCATTAAATATGGAAAATACTTCTTATTATGAAACACATTAATACCCCCTATTTTGATATAAGATTTAAATATTTTATAACGTTTAAAATGAGTTTTTTTGTTGGTTTTTGTTCCTTCGGAAACATTTCCCGAAATAATTCAAGCACCAGGAAGATTATAAATGATAACTTTCGTCGTAAATTTTCCTAGAATTCTCGTATGTGTAAAAGGGCTCTAAGGAATACTAATTACTTTATTATAAGCAGCTTTTTGAAAAATTTTACTCCATTTGCCTTAGTTAATTACATTAAAAACATAGCGGTTACAGCATAATGTCATATTTGAAGAAAGAAACTTCACAAAAAAAATACTAAAATAATGGTAGGATTATGCAGAAAAATTAGGTTAAGTTAAGTTAAGAAAAATTAAGTTAATATAAATTAAAACATTTGTGTGAAAACATGCAAATCAATTTAAAAATAATTAAAAAAATTAAGCATGCGTAGAGCAAATCCATGTTAATAGGGTTTTGTGATTTCTATTTTATCGGTGCACTCTCTGGCAGCTGTCCGGTAATTTGTTAACTTCTTAAACAAATATTTGTATAAAAAATATATAATTTTGTTATATTTTTTCATAATGCATGGAAAAGAAGAGTTTCTGTTAGCCTATTTTATGATATTATTGTGTGGGAGTTTAATTATTTTAAAAAGGAAAGGTTTATGTTATGTTAAGGTTAAAAAATTAAAATAAGTTAAGAGAGATAAAAGTTGGTTATCTTCTTAACTTAACTTAACTTAACTTAATTTTTAATTTATGTGTATAATAGAATTCATTTGATCACATAATGTTTATCTCTTCTTGTGTTACTTTAACTTATTTTAACTTAATTTAATTTTTCTGCATAATCCTAACTTAAATATGTCGTAGTTGTAAGGATAAAATGACATACATTGCCAAACAAGGCAATGGTTATCAATATGATTTATTTTCCATAAGTAAATAATCATATGGATAAGAAATGTCTTTATTACTTAATGATGCATATTTATTGCAGTAAATACACCTAAAATAAAAAATTTAATTCTTGTTCTGCGTCATAATCTCTCTTAAAAAATCTATGAAGTTTTTTATAGTTCATTTTGTTTTTTGGGAATAGCAATTTAAAAAAAATTGGATTTTCTCCAGAATAAAGATAATTATATATTATTTTTGAAAATTATACTTTTTATATATTATTATAAAGAGCTAGTCTGCTCGTACAATAATAATAACAAAAAACATGAAAAGATTTTATTATAAAAGATTCAATATTTTATGAAATTAATTTATTTTTTAATACTATATTAAAATTAATTATTTTTATTAAAAGTATATAAAAATAGATATTAAACTTACTTGAAAACTTAAAACAATTATAGACTAATACGATTTTTTTTCTAATTATAATAATTAAAAGAAATGTATATTATATAATAATTAAAACTGAAGTTATATACTGTACACTATTTAAAAATGTATGGTTTGTGAAAAAATGTCAACTCGACAATATAATCCGGTTAAACTGAAAAGAAAATAAACGCTATATTTAGCCGAGCTTTAATATTTAATCAATTTCTGTACATGCATATTTTATATACAAAGGTTAATGACTAGCCAGGGAGAAGAAAAACAGAGAAAATTATGTTATTATACTGTTTTTTCAAAGTGTAATACAGTATATTACCCCATAACTATTTATCTGTTTGATTCTGACATAAGAACATATAACAAATGTTTCTAGCTTATATCCCTCTTACAAATTTGGAATTTTTGACTTTTGGTCTTTCAAAAAACCAAACCAAACACCACTTTGAATTTCATCCACCAATGCCTTTAATCATTTTATCCCTACGTACAGTAACGGCCATTAAATCGTGGGCAATTTTTTTCCCTTTCGTAAAATAGGCTTATGCCACCTTCTACTGAATATAAATACCGGTTAAAAAACCTAATAAAGAAACAGTTGTCCGTTGTCAGTGTCTAAAAATATTTTTTAAAATGCCAAACTAAACTTTGGATCAAAAAGTATTCATTATTTATTCACAAAGAGGTTGGCCACAAAGGAATGTGGCGGAAGAGCTTAGCATCCCAAAGAGTACTATTCATTTGGTTTAAAAAAATGGCCGGAAACACACTCATTTAAGAGAAGAGCTGCAAGTGGTCGCCCCAAACTATCGAATTAAGAACAAGATAATCATTTAGTTAATGTTTTGAGAAACCAACCATTTAAATCTGTAGTTTCAGCAAAAACGGAAAGCAATTTCCCAGCGTAGGTTAGAACGGCACGGCGAAGAATAAGGCAAATATCCGAATTGCGCTGCCACCCGGCAGCCTTAAAACCGTTTTTAACAAATGCAAATAAAGAACAACGCATTGGATTTGCTCTACAATTTTACTTGGAACCTCCGGTCTTTTGGGAAAATATAATATTCACCGATGAAAAAGTGTTTTAGTCGTGCTACAATGGGATACTTAAGGTATACAGGCCTCAAGGAACACGATTTGATAAAAAATATACCCAAAAGGACCAAAGTACTGGGCGATTTTCGGTAAATGTTTGGGAGTGGCTGAGTACAAGACTTGGTGTATGTTATTTTATCGAAGGAAGGTTCAATGCGGAAGTATATATAGATCTACTACAGAATATCATGCTTCCTTTTGTACTGGATCGATTTTCGGACAAAAATTTTATCTTTCACCAAGATAAATGTCCTGTTCATACGGCCCGGCAACTCGATGAATGGATGGAAGAGCAGCGTATCAGGGTTTTACTGTGGCCCGCACGTAGTCCGGATTTAAATGTTATGGAAAATGTTTGAGGCTCATTAGTTAAAAAATTAATAGGGAAATGACTTTAGGCCGCAAAATGTAAACGAACTTAAGGATAAAATTTTAGAGACGTGGAATGAGTAACGAGGAAATCCAGACTACGCCCGGGCTTTCGTCCATTCGATGCCTGGAAGGCTAAACTCTGTCTTAGAAAAAAACGCTGCCGTAATAAAATATTACATTTGTTTGGAAGGATATTTAAGTTTGTTTGAATTTATTAAATTGTTAATTAATTTATTAATTTGTTAGTTTTAATAAAATATAAATATTTTTCTTTTGCCTTTTGCTTTTTTTATAGTAATTAAAAGTAAAACAAGGTAAAAAAGAGCGATTTACAAAAATTGTCAGAAAACACATTTTTTGCCCAAGATTTAATGGCCGTCACTGTACATCTTATATTTAAAACTTTCAGCGTGTTTTCTCCCCTATTATTACTTCGTTATCGTTCGCATAAAGGTATGAGATTTGGTGCGTAAATTCACATAAATATTCTAATAACGTGCATAAAAAATTGAGAAAGTTACGTCAAATGGTTTCTAAGATATTCGATTTTGCGCCTATTTTGCAACTCAGTCACTTATTGACTCATTAAAAATTATGGCACACTTTTCCCGAGGGAAATTTGGTATGTAAGTAAATTTTAGGACACAAGTAGAGAGAACATTTTAAAAACTGCATATTTTTACTTGGAACGCCCTGAGTTTCTAAGGTCATAATTGTATTAGAACTGAAAACGCAGGCAGGAATTTATTTACTAAACAAAAAAAATTGCTACATTTTACCTATCAGCCCCAAACCCCTTCTACTCGAAAAAAATAACTTTAAGTCCAGGATTACAGAATCTGTCTACCCTTTTAAATAAATCTTACAAAAACCTCATATTTGGAGATTTATTACTTCTTAATCTTTTTTTTCATTCATTAAACTTAAAAAAAAAGAGAGAAGAGATCTAACCACAACTAACCAAAAACACTTATGATTTTACAAGTTTTTTTACCAATCTGTCTGTAATCTGTAATAATGCGAAAAAAACTGTCTGGTTAATAAAAAAGGACAGATAGACCAGCAAAAAACTTGCTAAGTCAAACAGAACTGAATCTATTTTAAATTTCAGTACTTAAGAGGTCGGGATTATTGGATAGGAACTTGGCCCTTATTTTACATAAGTGTTTTTGGAAGGATAAAGAATCATTTAGAGAACGACTCTAAATATCATAAACATATTAAATCAACAGCCAGTGCAGCTGCCGGAAACTGGTAGTTTTCTTTTGAGCCCGAAAGTACTTCTTTCATACTCTGTACGTATACCAAATCACACCCAAAACAAATTTTGGCGACATACCGCGTTGAAAATTGTTAGGACAGTTAACATACCGGTTTATTTTGGCGAGAAGCGGTAACGTAGGGGAAGATGTTATGACGTCAGTATCTACGTCATTACTTTGTACTCAGTATCCACCTCTATCGCCACTAGTCGGGAGGAGCACGAATAGTGTCAAGTGTCAAATTAAAATAATGGAGGATTCGCGGATTTTTTATTGTTTTGGTTTTTGTGATGTTAGTTCAACAACTACATATTTGGATTGCAGATATTTCGATTTATTAGTAAATTCCCAAATGGATGAATTAGTGCAATTATATTTAAATCATAGAGGAAAAGATTTACTTGTTACAGTTGACTTGGAAGCAGCTAATATATTATTGAATGAAAAATTTGGTTTATATCTTATCTTTTCGACTTATTTCTTAACTCTCCAAAGACCTTACATTTGGATTTAATCTTAAACGTGTATTAACTGATTAGTATGTAATTTGACACACGCGTGACATATGTAAACCGTTTCGTTTTTGCGAGGATAGGCGGGTTAAGCACGGTTAGAATGGTGGGGAAAAGAACTGCTATCAACCACTAGTTAAAAACGGTATGTCGCAAAAAAATCCTTCCAATTTAAAATACTCTTCCAATATCCGAGCAATATCTTCTCCCACAACTCCTGACATTCTTCATACCGTCGAAACCAGAGCCGTGTGCCTTATTAATATCTTCACCAGGCATCTGGGAGTTTCGTTTACTAAAAGGTTTACTGTTAGTACAAAACATGGTGCATTTTGTTATCAACTTGCTGTTTAAGAACGAATAAAATATGGTAATAATCAATACAAGGAAACGTTAAAAAGATTTTATTCAAAAAAATTTTATTTAATAGCAGAAGTTTTCCCAAAATAATTTTATACACAAACTTCTAACCTTTCAAAAAGCAGTTATTTTTACCTGGGTTAAAAAATCAGAAAACTGACGTATTACTTAGCATTCTAATTTCAACTTGAATTATTGTTTAATACCTACTCTTATAATCATTTATCAAAAATTATTATAAAAGATGTCAGTATTATTGTTTTCACATTACTGTTGGCTTATCGGTTAAAAATAAAAATTATAGTTTGAATTTATTACACTCTGAATATATGTGTATTTACTATAAACCCCGTTATACTTATCGAAATATTTAAACTTATTTTTACAGAGGTCAGTAAAATTGCACTGGATGTGGCATACTGTTAAAAAATACAAAATTTAGTTTTTTAATCATTGAATCAGTTTTTTGTTCCCTCTTTACACTTAATTAAAATTAATGCTGGGGCCCCTCAGTACTGGCACCAACACTTTTTCTTTTTCACTATCAACGGTCGTCTCTCTTTCACATTTAATCCTATTTAAAGATTTGCTAACGATAGTACCCTCCACTCTAATATGCAAAATATAAAATATTTTTTTTATCCCATATTTTTATTTATCCCTTATTTTTAGAGTAGAATCCTTATAAACGACAGTATTTGATTTGCAAATGTCGCCATTTATTTTTTAAACTTTCGCTGGTGGTAAAAAACGATTTTTATGATTGGGATCATCTGGCAAAGGTAATAATAATATTGACCATGATCCATATATACACTCCTAGACTTAAAAAACCGGACAAAGAAAATTTTGTTCAAATTCAATCTTAAATAACTTTATCAGTTTTTCATCGATTTTAATAATTTTGTGTCAAGTTGTAGGCCCTATCATCCTGATTCTCATTTAGTACCGGGCTTGCAAAAATTTTAAATGGGCTTGGTGTTATACAAGGTAGAACTAAAAAGTGCATTTTGCCCTAAATTTCAAAACGCTCTGTGAAAGAATTTAAGGACACAATGATGAATCTTTGCAGGACATTGGTCATCCACATCTTTTCTTATTATTCCACTTTTCGATTCATATCCATATCTTTATTCTTAAAGAAAACACAAATTTTTAAAGAAAAATATGCATGTTACAACAATAACATAAATTAAAACACTACATTTCAAACAAGGTACCTTTGCATTACGTTGCATAGTAACGTAACGATTATTGTTTACATTGTTTTTATTCCTTATAAAAAGTGTCAGTGTATCGTCATTTAGCTTTTTTTTTTAATGCGACCTGAAGATGTTTCTCAAACTATTGCATTGGGCGACGATGGTCGTGATATACGTTACATTGCAAATTTCTTGGGTAGAGTCGAGGGTAGAGTCAAAAGCACTATACACGATGCGATCAGTAGCTTCCGCCAGACCCCGACCGGTGAGTACGTGCGACGTCCAGGCTCAGGAAGACCACGAGTCACAAACCAAAGAAATAATCATTTTGTTACTCTAACTGCTTTAAGGGATCGCAGAGTAACATTTAATGTTATTAGTCGTTGACTTGAAAATGTACGTGGCACAAGAGTGTCTGGACGAACAGTCCACCGTAGATTACGTGAACAGGGATTGATGTCAAGAAGACAATCAGCTTGTCCAGTTTTATTTGCAGCCCATTGTGCTCAACAATTAGCTTTTGCCCGTGATCATAGAGACTTTAATGACAAAAGTGGGGATGTGTGCTATTCACAGACTAATTGCGTTTTTCTTTGCGTTCACCAGATGGGCGTGAGCGTGTATGAAAAAAACAAGGAGAATGATTTGCGGATTGTCGTATATCTCCAAGAACACCTTTTGGAGGTGCGTAGTGTCATGGTATGCGCTAGATAGAAGCCCGTACAGACCTTGTTTTAATCGAAAATGGCGCTTTAACCACTAACCGTTATATCGAAGAATGTTTAGTTTTGTTGGTGATAATTTCTGTTTGATGCACGATAATGCCAGGCCAGATGTCGCAAGAGTTGTCAATGATAATCTGGATGAAATAGACATTCAACTATATTGGCCTCCACGAAGCCCTGATCTAAATCCGGTCGAGCATATCTGGGACATGTTGAGGAGGCTTGTTCGTAATCGACAACCATCTGGCTCTTCTCAAATTCCACAAAGGGCGATTGCCAATGATCAAAGCTCACCACGTCGCATGGCAGCAGTTATTAGAGCACGAGGGGTTAATACATGATATTAATGTTTATTTATCTGTTTAAGTTACCTGTTATGTTTTTAGTTTTTGTTACTGTTGTAAATTGCGTTCTTTTTTTCCGAAAATAAAGATATTGTTGTAAATGCATATATATTTTTTCTAAATTTGTGTTTTCTTTAAGAATAAAGATATAGATATGAATCAAAAAGTGGAATGTTAAGAAAAGATGTGGCTTACCAATGTCCTACCAAGATTCATCATTGTGTCATTAAATTATTTCACAGAGTGTTTTGAAATTTAGGGCAAAATGCACTTTTTGGTTCTACCTTGTCTAACACTAAGCCCATTAGAAATTTTTGCAAGGCCGGTATTAAATGATAATCGGGATAATAGTGCCTACAACTTGACACAAAATGATTAAAATCGATAAAAAAAACTGATAAAGTTATTTAAGATTGAATTTAAACAAAAAATTTTTTGTCCGGTTTTTTATGTCCAGGAGTGTATACTGGGCAACTGCAACCCCACAGTCCTTACAGACGAGCCGTCACTGCTATAAACACGTAATTTGCAAAGGTCGACTTGTTATTCTTTTAACTTTTTACTTTTGTACATTGTCTTGCTAAGATCGATTTAATGATTTTCCGTCATCCTATTACTTTGGTAATGATTAATTATCTTCTTGTGTTTTTTCTCAGTTTTCTTTAAAAATAAACCCATTTTGTACTTAAATTTTTTATCTACTCCTTAATGTAGTGGAAAAAATCGATTAGTCGGGTTTATTAAGTGTCTGCTATTTTTCTATGAAGTTAAGAATACTAGCCGGACAGCTAGCAACTACCTTGGTTAACTTAAGAGGTACAAAGCTGCAATTTTGTAATTATCATTAAAAAAAATTAAACAAGGCTTGTGGATTTCAACTGGTGTTAGAAATAACACTATCGGCGCAGCCTTCTACTCGAATTTGAACGGATTACAAATTGCGAGTTTTAGCCAAAAATTTGTATTTTGTTTTTTAAGCGTGTTTTTCACCTATTTCTAAGTGTCGCAGAAAAAAAAACGTAGAAAAGGTTCTAAAAAGCAATTATTAAATGGTCTAATAATTTGAGCAATTTTTTTTCTGAAATTTTTTAAAATACGCTAAAAAAAATTATATCTCCGAAAGTATTTACTATAGCAATTGAATCTTTACTACGATATAGTACAAATAATTGGCATTAAGCTAGAATTATTTTAAAATATTAGCAAGAGTTTTTTCATACTAAATGCATAGAAATGTCTCATTTATCTGAGTTTCAGCCTAATAAAACCGTTTCGCAAGCTCGTCAACCCTCCCAGACCTGGATTTTCTTATTTAACTATTATTAAAATAATCATACACGAAATTGAAGGTTTCTACCCGCAGCTTACCCTTATTAAAAATTATTTTTGCCTTACCTTTTTGAAGAACATTTATATTACTTAGGAATATCCTAGCTGAAGCTGGAACTTACCTAAAAAGAGAGAAAATATATTAAATAGTGGCTTTTAATATATAATTTAATAATACCTGTCTGTTGTAAGAAAATGTAAACATTTAAAATATATTTTCAATAAAAAAGTTGGGCAGTAATTTTAAAAAATAGTATTTTATGAAGTGATGCTGCTACTTTCTTCTTCCTTTGAGTTCCATAGCAATTCCCAAAGGGCTGGTCTTGACATATCTAAGCCTTTTTAACAAACTTTCTTTTTGCGGTCTTTCACGTAAAGTTTGTTCTTGCCACTTTAGTTTCCTTTCTAATGGACGTATACCCGTAATTAAAAACGACCGTTCTACTAGATTTTACCAAACTAATGTTAGGTTTCCCCAAGGCTTAGACTACCCACAACTCTACTTTTTCTTCACATCAACGATGATTTCTCTTCCACGATTAATCCCATTCACAATTTTGCTAATGATAATACCCATTACTCTAATATTACTTTTTTTTAGGCCAGTCTCTAAGCCTAATTTGTAAAATAAGCGCAGGATAATGCAGCCATTCCTTTCATAAAAGCATTAATTATTACTAATACTAATGGTGTCACCAAAAATTTGTATCCAGTTCAATGCCCCCAAAGAAAGAATTGTTTGCTGTCATATTTTACTTATGAGCAGCTAAGTTACGCAGGACAAAGTGTCATTAACCTTTTTAGCGTTACTTTACAGAATAACCTTATCCGGCGTAAACATATATCCATAGCAACAGTACCTTTAAAAAGGCTCAAAACCCCGGATACCTCTTTCCAGACAAAAAGTATTTCTCAACTTCCAATCTGCATACTCTTTATGTATTCCAAACCAACCTTGCCTGGAATATTGTTACCAACTCTTGGCATTTTTAATTACTTCCAAAGAAGACTCTTGTCTAATTTATAATTCCACTCTCGCAAGAAAACTCTCTCCTTAAGCTTTGAGTTGTTTGGGACCTGCTCCTATTTTAAAGGCATTTTCACAGATTCCGCTCCGAAGAACTAACCATAATAATTCCTGCCCCAGCTGTTTTTAAAAAAGAAACACGAAATGTCATCGTTATGCATTTCTTCAGAGTCCATCTGGGAAAGAAGAAGTTAATTTTTTTACTTTATCCGCTCCTTTATTCCTAGAGCATATAGACCGTGAAATCTGCTAACTGCAGAGGTCATTTTTCCCTCTCCCCCAAACCTTAAAATCTGCTAGTCCTGCATTAATAAAGTGCGTCTTGCTATCCCTAAGTCACCCATGGTACACTTCATGGAAAACCCCAAGATAAAAAAAATCCTCAGCTGACTTGTTCGCAAGCAATGAACACTCATAGCAAAAGATTCAGCTTACCACCTCTTAACGATACCTAAAAAAATATTTTGTTAACGTCAGCCAAGACCTCATTGCACCTTCAATTTGCAGCTTTAAAATACGGAAAAAAATTAAGAATGAATATGTAAGCAGGAAAATTATATGATTCGACCGTATATTATTTTTTAAATGTCAACCTAGAATGTATAATAAGTTTGAAGAACTAGTCTATTATGCTGTGGCGTCGCAATATTTAAGCAAATAAAACTCTTTCATCACCATTAAATAATTTTATTACTCATCGAGGGGGTAGGAGGCATGAATAAGATGGCCGTAATTACGGTTAAAACATGTTCCCTCCTCCTCTATGAGGAATAAAAGTTTTTGATAATGGTGAAAGACGGAGTGATTTAATTAGGATGTAAGTGTTTTTAATAGGACACCCTGTACACGCTTGGTATTTCATTTTGAGAGTTAATACTATTAATGCCGCTTACAAAAGGCCAAAAAATGCAGTTCGCCTTTTAAGCACATTACCATTTGCAGTATAAAGTATGTTAAAAGATCTCTCTTGAAGATTGCGCATTGCAGCACCTGAGAAAATAAATTGAAACCACTTGTGGATACACATAAATCTTAAATACCTACGTATGTTCTGGAGCCAAATTAATCATAAGGTTAGTTTTCACAATACAGGATGTGCACACTGAGTATTATTAAAATAATTTTATTTTTATGCATAACGATTTATGTTTTAGGTTAGCTATACGATTTCTCCCAAAAAGGTACAAGAATATAGATCCTTTTATTTAAATTAAAACTGTACAATTGTTTTTTGGATTTGCAGAAAACTGGACACTGACTACACACATTTTTGAGGTAGACCAAATCAGAGCGTCTTTTGGGTGTTTTTCAACTACCAGAACACAACAGAACACAGTGCGCCTTATTGCCGTGTAATGCCGCATTATGTGCACATTAATGGAAACAGGTTGAGTTCAGTGTTGCCAACTTTCAAAAATTTATCCCCCTAAAGCCCCAATCAAAAATCCCCACGATTACTAGAAATTCCCCCTAAAAAATTTCATTATTTATAAAATAAATAATTAAAGATTTTTTTAATACATTAAAAATTATTAATCAATAATAAAATATCATTAAACAAATAATAAATTCAAAACAATCAATAAATAATTTTATTTAGCAACATTTTTTAATATTTTTTATTTATAATGTATCTAAGGCTTCAAGTAACAAATCTCTTACTGACTAGATGTCGCTAAGTAGGTATGTACAAAAATGAATATGATTGGCTAGAATGGATTATTTCAGGGCTTTTACTATTACACCTTTATTTGTTTAATTAAACATTGGAAAAAAATAAATAATTAAAGTTATAATAATCCCTAAAAATACATCTAAAAATATAGCACCCCTAAAAAAATCCCATATCACTTTTTCCCCCTTAATTTGGGGGGAAAACCTCTAAGTTGGCAACCCTGGTTGACTTATCCGAAGCCCAATTATGCGAGGTGTTGCTGAGCATTGTGCAGCATAATGCGCTCTTCTGTCGTAAAAAATTTAATTAAATTTTAATTTGAATTTTGTTTGGAGTTATTTAAAAACACGCGTTTCCTTAAAAGTACACCTTTATATGTAATATTTAGGTAAAAAATAGTCTGTGCGCACTTCCAATGTAATAATTTTATGTGGTTTAATATTATCAGGTCAATATTTTACTGACTTTAACTAGTGCGGCTCTCAACTTAACGCAGATCTTTTCGGCATTTCGTGTCATGCGCTTTACCGTTTTTTAAATTTGGAGTGGTAGTGCGCTGTAGTAATATCCTGAAACGCTTAATTCAAATTGTGCCACTTCTTGAATTGGGCATAGTTTTCTTCCTATTCTCTCTGGGATGTATGATTTGTACTAATGTTGCCACACGCAGTCGTTTCGTCGAAACTGATTAACCGCATGTTTCTGAGCATAGCGACAAGGAAAATAAAGATAAAAACTCCCCTCTCATCCAAGATGCAATATTAAAACTTAGCCGCAGTGGCCTGTGTCGAAAAGGCATTGTGAGTTTATGTCTGTTTGTTATTTATTGTGTATTAGTGTTTTACGCAACCTTTTTACGCAAGAATGCAGTACTTATCTGAAACTATTCATCTAGAGCTTGTGCATATGTATTAAAACGCCAAGAAACTGAAAATACAGATCTGAAATGGCCACTAGGGGGCGTAACTGCAATCCTGAATCTAAAGAGTGACGGTACTGTGAATTCCGCCATATTAACTAACAAAAAAATACCTGATCTTTAAAGTCGAGGATAATCTGAATCTTTTTTGTTTAAAACATTTTGCTGTATCTCTAAAAATAAAGTGATGAAGGTTATTCAAAGGCTTCTGCAAAAAAACACCCTGTATCTTCAAAACGGCTAAACCGATTTAAACAAACTTGGGCAAGTTAAAAAGAGTTATTCTTGGGCTATAAATGTCATAATATTTGAATTTTTGTTAGTTTCACTGCTAGAGGGCTTTTTCGACATTCCGGCAGAAACGGTTAATTTTCTCAAAAAAAAAGCATTGGTATGTTTTTTCTTTATAAAAAAGTAGCTAAATAATGCCTAAACAAGCTCGCCAAAACCGCACCTCTACATCTTGTTTCTAACTTAAAATTTATGCCAAAGAAAATTTTATACGTCAATATCTTACAAACTATAAGAGCTACAAGAAATTTTATATTACATAAATTATGTATTTTTACGAAACCTTCAATTTAGGTTATATAATCTTTTCATCTAATTACAATACTTTATAAGTTATAATTAAAAAATCAAATTTTCAGGATTGTTTTAAGGTATACCCCTGGAATTCGATTTTTTGATTGTAACTCGTAAAGTACTGCATTTAGAAGAAAAAAATATATAACCTAAATTAAAGGATTTGTAAAATACATAATTTATGTCATATAAAATTTTTTGTAGCTTTTATAGTTTTTGAGATATTGACACATAAAATTTTCTTTGGCCTAAATTTTAGGTTAGGAACAAGATATCGAGATGCCGTTTCGAGCTTGTTTAGGCATTATTTAGCAATTTTTTCATAAAGAAAAAGTCATGCCAATGAATGTGTTTTGAAAAAAAGCCCTCCAGAGATACAGCAAAAATGTTCAAACCAAAAAGGTTCAGATTATTCTCGACTTAACCATTTTTATTTATGTAAACTAATGTCTATATTAATTTATCGAAGCAATACCAATATAAACTTTAAAAGAGTAGTCAAAAAGTCAGAAAACTACCCCTTATTTACATTTTTACATAGTGATACTTTTAATGATACATTAATTTATACAAAATATACGTAATACACTTGGTACCAGTTTATCTTTTCTCACACACTATTTATAGAGTGCATATTTAGGCTTGTCAGACTTAAAAAGTTAAAAATACGGCTTATCAATAGGGTGCAAGTAATTAAGGGAGTCATCTTAAATCTATTTTAAATAATATTTTGCAAAATGGCTTGTCCTAAAATATTTTTTACCTGAGGCATCATTAGGGTTTCATATAAAAATCTTGACGAATCGGAAGTTGAACTGTGCTGACACCCCCGCAAGAGCGATGCCGCAAAACTATTTTAAAGATTAAAAATAACCTCCTTTTTTGAAATGGGTTAATAAATATAAAATCTTGTCACTGATATTTTAAACAAACACCTCAGTTGTAGCCAAAAATCATAAAGATACGCGAGATAAGTCTTTGTCTACCAATTCCTGCAGAGATATTTTACTAAAATGACCAGATCAAAAATAAATTAATGTAAAAAACAAGTAAAGTTGTTGCTTTCTGGTGTAGTTTCAAAGATTTTACACAAGTTTAAGTTATTTTAGTCGCGTATACTTAATGTCAACACGTGAAACCAGTTAAAAATAAAAGAAATTCGCTGGCTTGACCCACGGAGAACGCGACGTGCGCCAAGACTGAATGTGAGAAAGTTGACGCCGGCCGCGTCGCGACGAATGCTAGTGGTAGAATGGGAGAGAAACGACCGATGGAAGCATGGAAAGCGGGAGAATTTCGTTAAGCGTCTCTTCAGTACGTCCCCCAGAAGCTTAACTCACCTAGCTAGGGTACACGGTAATTTTTACTCTTATCAACCTTTCAGATGCACACAAAAATAAATGTCATAGTTTGACCCCATTTACAGAAATTAGCATTTCCCTGCATTGGGCTCTCCATTGGGTTAAAGCAGCGGTTCCCAACCTTTTTCTATTTACGAACCCCTTATAAATATTGGAATATATTGGCGAACCCCCTGTGCAGTCATTAGTACGAGTAAATAAAACAATACTTTTTGGCTGTTATTAAAATATATTAATCGTATAAATAATTTGTGTATTTTATTTATCTTAGTATACTAGAGTCCCGCTATCCGAAAATCCGCCTTATCCGAACAAGGCCAGGACAAAAAAATATATAAAATTTAAGAACTAGGAAATGTAAAGAAAACAAGTTTTTTCAAGTAACGTCGTACGTTTATTAACAAAATCTCATACATAATTTATTTATATATAAGATAAATGATAAAGTATTGTAAGTTGAAATGAAAAGCCAAGCACACTATCTGTTGTTAAATAATAAAGGTGTATTTAGCGTCTGACTTTTAATATTTTACACATCACACGCTAAATACGCAATAATATGGCACAAAATTCCGCCTAATCCGAATTTTCGCTAATCCGAACAGGGTTCGGTCCCAATTAGGTCGGATTAGCGGGACTCTAGTGTACTTATCTATGTTATGCTATGTACTTATGTATAATGCTATGTACTTAGGTATGTTAAAAATCTCTTTCCCAAAGAAACGTTGTGCAGAACGGTGATAAAATTTTAATGGCCTTTTTTGCTAAGATAGGGTACTAATTTTTTACACTGAGCCAGAAATATATGAAAGAATGATCTGCAAAAACAGGTTTTAGGGAATTGTCAGAGGATAAGTCAATGAGCTTTTTTTTCCAATAAAGGTAAAGAAGTGTTAGAAATTATATCTCCTTAAAAAGGATTGCGTATCCAGTTGTTTGATCCAGGTTTATTAGGAAAATACTCTTTTAACGTTAATTAAAGCTGTATGAGATGTTCAGTAATATCTTTTAATGTTTTCGTTAAATTGACTTTTATTTTTTGAATGAACCATCAGACATTGACTACAAAGGTTAAACTTCTTTACGGTGGCTTCTATTTTATCATACACATTGAAAATGGTTACTCCTGGACTTTGTAATGACATGTTTAGTTCATTAAATTTATAAAAAATATCCAGATGTCTCGGATTGAACATGACCGTATTTTTGTGGCTTTCCTCATATAAAACGAAAACTAAATTCGGTTTAAAAATGTGGAAACAGCAGTCACAATTTTTTATAAAGATACAGTGACAGAAAGTAAAGTTATTTGTTTCATTTTCCCCTTAATACGAGTGCTATTAAAGCTAGCGCTGGGAATCTAGCCCAACGATAGGGCGTCAGGCCAAGTTTCTAGCTGTCGTACGCATTGTGTATATTACACGAAACCATTCAGCGAAAAAATCAGAAAGTTATGTAAGGGAGCGTTCAGTGTAACGCCCCGAAAGCAAATTAAAATATTACGTTTTGGAAACGATGGACCACAGAAAATTAATAATCAATAATACATAATACATGTCACCATAATGGTAGTGCAAGTACAGTGCAAGCGTATTTTTGGGTTTAATTATTGGCTCACCGTGTATAGCTATCTGGTTTGTGCCAAACAAAAAAAAATGTTAATCTTGACCTAACTTGCAATATATCAAAGATTTTTAAAATTCGTAATGATCACCGAGTTCCATAGAATTTCCGCCAGAATTTCCCGGAACGTTGGAAAGCTGCACGTGTGCAACCTCTCCCCAAAAAAGAATGCAAAACTCTCCCTTCTAACTATAGAGAAAAATTCATTAATTCCCAAATCTTAAAGTATCTAGAAAAACACAAGATCTTACATGATAGACAGTATGGATTCCGTCACAGAAGATCCACAGCTGATTTTTTTTCCTTTGTCTCACACAACTGAAACAAGTCCCTTGAGTTTCTTGGTGAATCCCAGATCGTTGCTCTTGCCATACCCAAAGCTTTTGTCAGGTCTGGCATGACGGGCTTCTTAACAAACTTCCTTCTTACGGTCTTCCACCTAAGCTTTGCTCTTGGCTCTCCAGTTTCCTTTCTAATCAACGTATATCAATTACTATAGATGGTCATTCTTTCAGCTTCTACCAAATTAATGCTGGGGTGCCCCAGGGCTCAGTGCTGGCACCCACGCTATGCCTTCTACACATTAACGATCTTCTCTTTTCCACAATCAATCCCATTCATAGTTTTGCTGACGATAGTACCCTCCACTCTAGTATTCAGTTTCTTAAAATACCATGTAATTCTGATTTGGAAAACAAGAGCGATTGGGGCGCCAAGAATCTTGTCCCCTTTAATGCCTCCAAAACACAGTCATGTTCGCTGTAGCGAAAAAAGTCTGCCAATGCTCATCCGTACATATGAGCGGCCAAAAGAATAACCTTAACTGGCACAAACACCTTACATCCATAGCCTAGGCAGCTTCAAAAAAGCTTAGATTTCTCTTCATCCAATCTGCATACTCTCTATGTATCCCAAATCAGACCCTCTTTAGAATATTGTTTTCATGTCTGGGGAATGGCATTCCCTACAACTCTTATCATTTTGGACTTCATTTAAAGACGAATCGTTTGTCTTATTAATAATCCCACGCTCACAGAAAGGCTTCCTCTTCTTGCTCACCGTCGAGCTGTAGGAGATCTGTCGCTCTTCTATAGGTATTTTCACGGCTTCAGCTCAGAGGAGTTGGCCAATATAATTCCTTCTCTGGCAGCTCTTAACAGAGCAACACGTAGTGCGGCTTTTATGCATCCTTTTACAGTTCAGTTAGAGAGGCCCCGAACTTCCCGCTTTCTTCATTCCTTCATCCCTAGAGTGTCAAGACTGTAGAAACTGCTGCCTGCAGAAGTTTTTCCTTCACCCAATCTTCAAATATTTAAGTCCCTTGTGAACAAACTCTCTCTCATCACACTTAAGATACCCACGGTACGTTATTACTTCAGCCTTCGTGGACTGTCCCAAGATAAAAAAAATGTCCTTTAAATAAATTTTTCTAAAGGAATAAAAAAAAGATTTCTTTTTACAAGCGGCGTGCGAATAGTTACAATAAAAAATTACGCCACTGTTTTTTGATTTAATATTGTTACAAGTCTTCTAAGGAAGTACAATAAGTTTTTTTTATATAGGGCACAATACTACTCTTAAAATTGTATAATTTTTTAACATTTAAATAAGCCATCAATCCGTAAATATATGTTCTTTACATATTGGATAATGGAAACTTTGTCAAAGGCCAAAGTCCACCGGACCATAAACCTGTTGGCCGCTGCTAAAATTGGATTAGTTACCGCCCATATTGTTTTGATGGCAGAGGATCGACGATGCAAACCTAATTAGCCGCCGTTTAGATCCTGCAATGCCGTCATTTAAATCCTGCAATCAATCGCGCCAAAATGTATGCAACGCACATTTCATATTTAAATCCTTCTATCGATCAGAATTCGCGCAACCAAACCAACAACTACCGCATCCTATCGCCCAGTCCTCCAAGCACCCATTTCTGCAGGCGCAGGAAAGCAACCTCGCATCGCAGGAAGAGCGTACGCATTCACGGCCAACCTTTCTACGATGTTGCCAGAGCCAAATCAGAAAATCCTGCTGCAAAGTAAAAATTTCGCTACATATGGCAGACTTTGTTCTGCGATTATTGAGTAGTGTTAGAGAATGATTTCTTAGATAAAACAGAAAATCACATATAGTTTCTTAGTATATCTGTGTGTTTTTAAAGTTAGGGTAATGTTTTTTAATTGTTATTATTTTTTTGGACATTTAAAAGTTACCTGCTGGACCTTTTCTAGTAAAGCCTTTAAGAAAGTATGAAAAGCTTTTTTTAATCGTCTTTTTTTAACTGAACTTGAAACTAATTTCTTTAAAGGTAGAAGCTCTTAGCTTGACTTCCTGAAACGTTTTAAACAGAAAAGACATCCACCTTATCCGCCTGACCCTTCGATTGAAAATAGGATCATGGCAAATATTCTTCCGTTTCCTGTCTTAGGTCGGCGTCTAGCACGTTTGATACACTCAAACGAACCAAGACTTGACAAATGTTCCAGCAATCCATCTAAGACTTCCCAGGCTAACCTGTTGACAAACCCATCACCTTGTCCTTTTGCTGGCCTTTGAAAGACGGTGTTAAAATGTTTTGTGTGTCACACTCCTAGAAATTTGTCCTGTTATACTGATCTAGATGACCACGAACTCTACCTGGAATACAGTGAACCATGACACAGCTTTCTAAACTTACTTTTGTTTTGGTTTTTGAAAGGTAAACACGTTCTTTAATAGGTACAAAGCAAGGTTGGCCTGATTAAAATCCTGATTTAAATCAGGCGATTTTTTTTAATTAAAATCAAGATTTAAATCAAACTAAGATAACCCGGTATTTACAAGTATTTAATGAATTTTAAAGAAATTTAGTAATTAATCCACATTCTTTGTAAATATAAAAAAATATGTATTTGGTACTAGGTTCATGCATTTCATTAAATATTTAAATAGAAACACTAATTTTCCAGCTTTTCTACTTCCAGTTTGTTTCTTAAGTCAGAATGCACGGGTCCAAAAGTACTAAAAGTTCTTTTACTAAAGCTGAGGTTAAAATTTCACAAGGAAATTGTTTTAATAATGGCACGTGTTTTTTGATTTCAGACTGGTCTTTTTGTGATAGCCACCAATCAATTACCCTTACGCTTTCTGTTACTTCTTGCGAGATCATTACATTTTTAAACGGGCTGGAATGGGCATTAAATTTGATTACTAACGTTAGCAATCCTGTGTTTCCATAAATTTCATTAATGGTTTCTAGGGCCAGATTCTTTTCATCAGATGATAACTTGTATTTTTGCTTGGATGGGTACAACATATAACTTATAAAATAGTTTGCTGTTAATGCCTGATCATATCGGTCTTGAAATTTTTGAAGTTTTTGTAGGGGTAATTCTAAATCATCCTTGAAAATAAGTTGTATTAGCTTCTTATAGGTCGGAGGGAAACAAGCCGCGACAGGAATTTTCTCGTTCGGGACGCGCTTTGGCAGAAAGTTATTGTTATCAAGAAGGAAAAATATCCCAATAATTCGTAGTTTTAAGATTGAAAAAAAGTGAGGAAATATAATGTACTGTGAGAAATTAACAAATTAACTGTAAAGGAAAATTGTTGAATTTCTTTTAAAAAAAATCAAAAAAATCATGATTTATTTGATTTTTTTATTTAAATCAGTGATTTTTGATTTTTTAATAAAAATCAAATTTTGCCCAACGCTGGTACAAAGCTTCTTTAGGCTAAGGCGCAAAAAATCTGTTTTAATCATCAAGAGTCCAAAAAGGAACTCAGTCACTTCTCTAAAAGTACCACAAAACTGTTTTGGCCTATTATATTAGGGTAATTCCCAACGCCCCCTGGAACAGTTGGAAAACCTAATAAATCCGGTTAAACCTACCGTTGGTTCCCTTTTAAGAAACTGAATGTATACATCAGAGGTTAAAAACTTGCTTATATGCTCAAAATGCTCGAGAGGGCGTTAAACCTGGGGCTAACCGAATAAAGAACCCATGTCGTTAGCGCTAACAATAAGCCATTGCGAAGGATCGCTAGGGCGCTGGCTTAATATGACACGGTAGTACTAGAGATGGCGATTTTCAAGCAACTAAGGGCCCCTATGCGTAGCGAAATTTCGCATTTCGTGGCAACGCCGCTTTTCCACTGCTTGCTCGATTAGGCGACACGATTCGCTATCTCGGCCGCTCAGTAGCGCCACAATCGTGTACGTTCAAACATGGCGAACGCCGATCAGATAATTCAGCCAATCTCCGCGGACCAAAAAGGCATTCCCAAATCAAAAAGAAAACTTCAAAACATCTGCGCAGTGCCGGACTGGCGTACGTTTCCAGGACAGGAAAAATCATCCCCGCAAAAAAAGTTGCAGGTAGGTTAAAACGGCTTAAATATAGTGAAAAAAGTGGTGTGCAATAAAAATCTAGTGCCCTACTCGCGACGTCACACGTTCGCTGATTCACGGCGCGCCGCGATGTGCCCAATTGTTTTGCCACGTCGTCTAGTGCCTTGCGATACATTCTTTTTATCCCTATACCTTTGAAAACAAATGAAATATAAACAAAAACAAGAAATTAACCTCACATTTGTGGGTTTGCACTTGTAGAATAATTTTCAAAGAAAAAACGCGATTGCGACCTTACTATGTAGGTCACAGGGTCGCTACGGCCTTGTGCGCTCAAAACGGCACGTGGAGCGCTTTTTCAAACAGGTTTCGCCGCGTCAATTCCAATAATATTTCCACTAAAGAAAAACTTGTATCCTTAACAGTGTAAAATTTAAATCTAGGCGCGCTATCATGAATGAATGTTTAAAATTTCTACGGTGGCGCGGGATATTCTTTTGTTTTATTTTACTCTTCTTGTCGGTCGCGTGGCCTACTGTCAGGTTGCGTCAGCTGATCGGGAGAGCGCTACACAGTGGGACAAATATATTTGGAACGCATAATAAATTAATAAACATGAGGGACATGCCGTAAAAGTTTTTTATTTAATTATGTATGTTTCCTTGTGGTGCATTTTTGTTATTTTGTTTACGTTTTTAATTAACATTTAAAAATTTATTTGACACATTTAAAATAAGTTACGTGCTTTGTAATTTTATATTTATTAAAAGGTATTTTCGTGTTACTTGTTTAAGACAAAACAATTGTTTTCTATGGCTTTCTCTTGAGACGCGTTTCGAACATCCTGCCGTCATCGTCAGTGAAATTATGGCATGTACCAACACCATAGAGGATTAGAATAAAAATATAAAGATAAATTACCAAATCACTGTAAATTATAAATGTATATCTGTGAAAGAAAGAACGCTTCAAAAACTGTTTTAGACTTTAAAATGAACTGTATGAAAGTATCTTGTAGTTTTACTCTACGGGGCTTTCTTTAAAGACTTTTTATGCGTTAAGAGTTATTTCAATTATCTAAACAACTAAAAAATTGTGAAACATTAGATATCTATGTCCACATGAACTACTAAAAAATTAATATTAAAAATCAAGTTCGCTGTTGTGAAAAATATTATTCGTTACTATAAGCAGCCAAGTGATGCAAAATGAATCATTTCATGTCTTATTTAAGCGAGGTCTCTGTCCTGAAGAATTAGCCAGTATAATTTATCCCCTCGACATTGGATGTGTTAAATAAGCTACCCTTTATGTAATGTGTAACTTTTTTTTCGCTAAATTATTGCATAATACAAAGAAATTTGACGTTCTTCTATATTCTCTACATAAAAATTGTATACTTGTTAAATCCCGCTAAAGCTAACACTTTACAAGATATAATGCTTTTTTTATTTGATGCAAAACCCTTATTCTTAATTATACATTTAAAAAAGTTGTACTTATTTTATTTTTATTAAAAATATGGGGCTGCAACTGCGTCAGGTATTCTGTTGCTGAAGTACTATTTTCTTTTGCCGAAAGTGTTGTTTCATAATTTTCGTCTTTGAAAAGTTTTGTACTTGCGGCTCAACAAAATTTCTTCTTTAAGTTTTGCCTAACCCGGGAGAATTTCCGTCCTAAATAAAGAAAAGCATTTCCTTTTTTGCTTAAGGTTTTAACAACTTTTTTAACAGCTTTAGTTTATGTGCAGCGTCCATTAAAGACGTTTTTTCGACCGGACATAGTTTTCACGTAAGGTTCGTTTTCGACGACTCAATTAACAGTAGCCACTTGAGAGGTTTAAGAGCAAAGCCAAAACATGTTGTCAATGTTCTCTCGATTTTGTACGTGATGACAATAGGCTCCTTGCACATATTTTTATTGGCTAAAAATACTCCTTTATACCTAAATAACGCTTTTGGCAAATATTTTTTCCCCGCGAAAAGGGTATCTACGTCACAAGGGGCTAATCATACGTATTTACAACGCTTGATCGACTGAGGCGACCGGGGCTAAGTTCCAATATACAGCTCGGATAAAAGCAAAGCCAAACCGATAATGAAATACTTTTGATTTTCAGTCAGTAGATAAGTGTCATTTTTACACGGTTATGAACAATTTTTAGAGCTTCAAGCTTTTTTTTTTAATGTTTTTTATTGTGGTAATTACGATGGATTTTGACGGTGTAATAATCGTTTACAATTATTATGTTGCATATTTAATTGAAATTTATCTTGAATCGGAAAAATAGGAACGCGATGGATTTTTTGTCTCTGAATAAAATAAATTAAGGAAGCAAAAAAAACTAATATTGGAATTCGGCAAAACTTGGATTATAACACAGCTTTTGGTCTGACGACAAAGTAAAAGGGCCACACGTGAAATTTAAATTATAATTACGCCAAAACTAAATTTTTTTGAGAAAAAATATTTTGGAGATGGTTCATTAATGGACAAAGAACGAGATTGGACGTGATTTTAGATCAAAATAAATTTTATGAAAGGGGCCCATTTACAGATCAGTGTAATGTAAGGGTTACATAGGTAGAAATTATCAAAAAAACAAAATGGTTTGGCGAAAGGAGGTGAGATTTTCATGAAGATCGGTGTTATTTATAATGTATTTCAGTCTCTTAAAATAACTTCTACCAATATCAAAAATATAGCTAAAAAAATCTGTACCCACATCCCACATCATATTCAATAAAAGTTAAAGGTGCTAACAATGCCAGTTCGATATTATTGACGATTTCATTTGGGCCCCATAAAACAACCGATAATAATAATCACTGGCCGACATGACTACAATTTTATTGCTGTTTCTGCGTTTTGCGTTGTGAGACCGCGATAAAAAAAACAAAAATTCCACACGATCGGCCCTCAAACTACTGTTGGCGTCACAGCGCACCGTCATGTTTTCATATTATCGCCTTTTCTAACAAATAGCGACTTTTCGCGCTGTGCGCCGTCAATTAATTGTCGCTACGATATCTGTGCCTCGAAATGTTAGTCCTACTGACGAGATCATAAAAATGGCTAGTCAATTACTGCTGCTACTTTCATCTTCATATGTTCTCGTTCGAATACAGGTATACCTTACACCAAGTAGGTTGACTCTGTTTATGGAACAACTTTTATAAGGATTAAAAAATACATGTATGATTATCACACCCCTTTTATGTTAAAGTGTCTCCTAAATCTTGTTCCTACTTACAAATAAGTTCAAACTAGATCTTTCTGATTGTTTTAAATTTATTGTGGCGCATTCATCTATTAAAAGTATTTTTTGGGTAATTCCCCGGGGTAGAAACTTGTGCATGCACATTCTATTGACCCTTCCGAACTATATAATTTTTTAAAATAAAAGATAAAAAACGTGTAAAATTGAAAAAAATTAATAAAAATGGCTAGTTGAAGGTTTTTTTTGGTACTTGCCATTCTGATTTTTTACCAATTTATTGTTGATGTAATTAAAGATACTTGGACTTATTATAAATATAATAAAATGGCCTAAATTAAAACTTTCAATTTTCACGAATATGATTAGCAAAAAAAAGCCTATCTTTACACAGCTGTTTTTATATAGTTGAATATACTATATATATAATATTTATTATATATATATTATTTTTTATATTATATTTTTTAAATATAATTTATATTATACCATTAGCCAAACGCCTGTAAAACGATCATGCATATATTAAAAACATAGAACTTTACAAATTAAAAATATATCAACGTGCATTTGATAACAATCACAAAATAAACTGGAACGCTTTTGATATTTTAGCAAAGAAAACTTGTTCCAAAAAAAAACCTTAACTTACCACCCATTTTATTCTTGAAAATAATAAATATACTAGTCACAACAAATTATTCTGTCACTTGTGACATTACGTCATAAAGTATAAAAAATTAGAAACTCAATTTGTTAAATCATAATTAATTGAAATAGATGTTAAATTTTTACTACATTTTTAATTTAAAAACAGTGATCTACTGATCACCAGAAAGTCGATGGTTTTTTAATTATTAAAGAGTTTTTGGAGTTTTTTTGTTGAGGTGATTTGCAACTTCAAAGGGTTAATCGCATCTGTGCCTAAACAAGTCAAAAAATAAGTTAAAAGTTTTTATTAGAGAAATAAAACAATATTTCTTTTGGCCTTTTATGTTACTTGACAAACTTGACAAAAAGTGTAGTAAAACAAACCTAAACTTAATAATTCTTTAAATTTTATATTGGATTAATTATAATAAATACATTTCAAACACGCAAAAATGGCGGATAGAAAAATGGTCTTTATACTCTAACATTTTTTTGTTAAGAGTTTTTAGCGGTTTTTTACCTTTATTTTAAGTAAAGCTTTCTTTTATTATATTCTATATAATCATTTCTTTTTTGTGCAAGTTGATGCCAATTAAGGTTGTATAAGTTATATTGTTTAGATCATAATATCACTGTTG
Organism: Listronotus oregonensis; assembly: GCA_019359885.1. Taxonomy (NCBI): domain Eukaryota; kingdom Metazoa; phylum Arthropoda; class Insecta; order Coleoptera; family Curculionidae; genus Listronotus; species Listronotus oregonensis. Next base: position 40,086 of record JAHBCN010001996.1, read on the forward strand.
TAATAATTTTCTTTCCGACTCCTTATGCTCTTTATCTTGTTAAAACTTAACTCCTTTTGTTTTAATATAGCCCAGCTACATTGCTAGCTTTGTTATATGTTTTTAATTATTTCTAGCAGCATCGTGTTACCCCTGATTCATTCGTTACTTTTAATCTCTTGCTTGTTATGCTTAAATTTTTCTTATCACTGCCATAGTTTTCTTTTTGTCATATTCTTTCATTCTGTTCTTTTAGGAAGTTTTCAGCTGTTTATTGAGCTTGAATTCTGGTTACTTTAATGTAATTACCCGTTCTTTGGGCTTACTATTTTGATTAGATACTAGCATGATCTGCTTGATGGTTCTCCATATCTATATACTCATTTTTCTAGAAAGTTCTTAGCTGTTTACGGAAATTGCAACATTGTTGCTTCTTAATGAAAATCGCGAAGAACGATTCCGGTAATAATGATATGCGAAAACGGCTCAAAATCACGTAAGTGCGTCGCAATCATTTCAAAATATCTCCTTGAGGCCGCCATCGTCGTCCGCCACGAATCACTCAATCGCACTCTCGAAAAGTCGCCTTTGGCCCAAACAAAAAGCAAAACAATCGACTAACTAGTCATCATGGTTACAAGAAGGCCTTGATTTTTGTGGCTTTCATATTTTTGTAATACGTTACCTAGTTGGCAAAATATCACCTTTATACTTCTAGGTGTATCCAAATTTTGTTGTATATGCATTTATTATTAAATTTTGCACTTAAATTTTATACTGGGTGTTCCAAAAATATAAATATTATTAGTATTTATCGTATCAAGAATATTGTCTTACTAAATGGGCTGACCCATGCACAATTGGAATAAAAAAGTAATAAATTATATATATATATAATATATATATATAATATATATATATATATAATATATATATATATATATATATATATATATATATATATATATATATATATATATATATATATATATATATAACCCAATTCACCAACAAAAGAAAATCAAAATAGAAACTAAATATTCCATACAAAATGCAGTTGAGAAGACATTTTAATTAACAACCTTTGATGAAGGCAAAAAAGCAAATATTTTTTTAATATATTGTTTTTGTCTTAAATTATGTTTTAATAAACATCTACCAATACACCTTACATTATCAATGTTAAAAAAATTGATTTCGTTTATGTTTACTCTCGTAGACGTGCTGCAATAAGTAAATTGAACGTTGCACCTTGTGGAAATATAATAATATAAATAATTACCGACACAAAGCTACCGAGTGCATCTAAAGTAGCAAGACGTGAGTCATATTGTCTCCTTGCACTTGTAACAGTTTACTGATACTATTGTTACCAGGTGTATCAAAAGTGTTTTAACTGTTATAATCTTTCGTATACTAGGTTATTCTATAAGTTTTATCATTTGATAAAATAAACATGAATTTATGGTCTGAAATATTTTTTTTAAATTCAGTACAATCTTCCTGAACTTCAATACATTTGTCCTCATAATCTTCTAATTTACGAATTCCATCCGTGGAGCGAAAATCCGAAAGACTCCAAAGCTTCCACTGCTGCTTTTACCTCTTCGTTCAATGAAAATCAAATCGAGTAAGTATAGCCAGAAGGTAGAGGGAGCTAAATCAGACGAATAGAGCGAATGTTCCACTAATATACTTTAATTCAATGATTTTCGCAAGGGTTGTTTAAGCTTTGTAAGAGGGAGCGCTGTCTTTTTTTTTCCTAAACCAGTTTTTATTATGAAGTTTTATATCTATCAGGTTTTATTCCTTTACAAGGTTTAAGACGATAATTCACAAACAAAATTCCTTTTAAGTTTGATGAAAATTAGGGCTTGTTAGCCATGGTCCTTCGGTATTTCAACCGACGTTTCGACAGCATATGGGGCTGCCCTTTTCAAAGGATGCGATGAAGCTAGCGGACGAAGTGAACGCCCTGTCATATCGCAAACTGAACTGAATCTGGCTTCTAGAAGAAACATTCCTTTTTTATCCCAAACAACTAAGGCTAACACCTTTATGACCGATTTCTGGACCCTAACTCGCTTCGGTGTCAAAGTTAGGTTACACTCCTCTCTCCTTAGCCTTAATTTTTGATTCAGGATCATGGTGATAGACCACTAAATTTATCTGTGTTAATGGTGGATCTTTTAAATCTATATTTTGTATTTTTGGTACCATTACTGGCGATTTTGAACGTCCTTTACCTAGATCGTCTTCAAGACTTGTACGATCACGTTTCAATCCATCATCCCATCTTTCAACAGTTCTAATTGAAGAAGAAGGGTTCTTATACACTTTTACCAATCGTTCAGGAATTTGTTGTGGTGTTATTAAAAAATAATAATTTTATCACTGCAACGCTAACTTGGACTATATTTATATCTTTTTTAAATATAAATAACCATTTTGAAATCGGTCAGCTCATAATTGACCATCGATCTTTTTTTTAATCTTACAAAATTAGGCCAATTTAAGCTATGGATGTATGTCTCAATGAAATATATAAACGTAAAAAAATAGGCAATATTGGCTAATATCACTATTCGTGCTGCGCGTTAGCTAGTAATATAGATAGATAATTTTATTAAATTACTAAAAGTATTACTAGACTGTAAAATAACTAACTTTGCTTTCAAAAGATATTCATATTCTTTATAAATATCAGTGAATTCCCCATTTTACTACGTATTGCAGCCCATATCAAAAGTGGGAAAAACCCGCAGTGATATAACGTCCGTAATGAGCCATTTTAGAAAGGAAAAAACGACCTTAAACACTTTTTAATTATTTAGAGACCTAATGACCTCATTTTCTACGAACAGCCGTTTGGCTCGTTTATCGAAGCGGCTTCGAAACGATCTCGAATTTTCGCATCGACTAGTTGTTTTTGTAGAGTTTTCGCATACAATAACTAAATCCGTAAAAAATAAGTGTGCACAAATGCTGCAATATTAATAAATATACTTGTCTTTTTAGGATATTAAACTAAAAAAAATATATAGCCTGATCCTTACTTTTATACTTGACTTACAATATTTTATAATGTAAACATCGGGAAATATATTGACCTACAAAATTATTAGGGCATTTAGCGGGACCTAGGCACTCAACATGTCAAATTCATGATGTTATGTAATTAATAAATAACCCGCTGATTTTTTTACAATTGCCAGATAAATAGTAGTAAAATGCTAGGATTAGCTGGTCTGCAAAAATCAAGAATCTTTTGCTGCTACTCCCTAAACATATTTGACTCATGCCACAAAGTTTTTTTGTGTGATATGTCTGTATTAATTAATATTCTTTGTTCATTAATAAATACACTTTTTTTTTCATTGTGGATACCTGGTATAAAGCAAGTGTGAAGTAGCCATTTTGTTTATTTTTTTCCGCAAAATCTGAAAGAAAACTTAAGTATGAATGAATGGCAACACCAAATATACGACATTAATTAACATTTTTCAATGGAACATTTTAGGTATTGGTTAGTTCTTGAAAGCGTTGCTTTTTTTTGTTGATGCGTTTTAATAAAAAGAATTTCCTATTCTTTTTTAGTAACAACAGAATTAATTTAATTTATATGTGAAATTTGCGATTTTGATTAAAAAACACAAAATGTTAAAAAAATACCCGACATGCTAAAACACTGTTAACATACTTTTAAGTATGGCGTTTAAAACATGTAAAATAAGCTAACATTACCTGGATTTATACAGACAAGTAAAAATAACAGAATAATAAAATAAAAGTTGAATATAGGTTATTCCCATAAGGCTTTTATACAGACAAATAACATAAAATAAAAATAAGAAATAACCTTGAAGATAACCAACTTTAGCTTCTTATTTATTTCAATGTGAAATCACAACTGCGCTTGCACTATAAAAACATGTGATTGAATGACAAGATGACTCCCGGACAGCTGTTATATGTGTTTTTTTATTATTTTCAAATTACGTTCTTACCAAAAACACTCCTAGTTTTCTAATTTTAAAACTTTAAAACTCAGCAAACAAAATCAAAAAAGTAAAAAAGAATAAATAGACTGCAAAAGGAATAATTTTAAAATGAGGTTTTTATTCATATTTCTTATTTTATCTTTATGTTTTTGTCTGTATAAATTCAAATTTTATGAATATTTAAAAGTCGAACCTAAAAGGGTTGTAAAGAGAGAACTAAAAGGGAAGTTAAGGAAAAAGTTGTTTTTTTAATACATCTCAAACTGGATGTATTAAAAGGGAAGGGGTTAATATTAATTTCTTATGTGGGATTTCAATATTTTTTTTTAATAAAAATTAAACTTGTCTTTCTGTTTTATTAAAAAAATATTATTGTTTACATTTGTTTTTGATGAGATTTCATTGAAAAAAATTTGCTCAAAACTGCGTATTAAATTATCTAGAAAAGTTTTAAAAACAACTTTTTCAAACTTTACTCTTTTTTATTTAAAAAAAAATCGAAGCTAATTTAATACTTATCACTAAAAATTATAATTAAGTATTGCTTTATATCTTTACCCCCAATTTTTTCTTGAGAACAGCCCACAAAGGTTATATGGAAAAGCGGTGGGAAAGCACAAAAATGCATATTTTATTATTAATTCTACCCAATCAAAAAAAAATTGCTTTACTATACTTTACGGCATTCTAAAAACTACATTTCCAGTATCGATTAGCTTTTCAGTATGGGAGATGATAACATGTCACGCGTTTTAAGGGCGCTAATTATTTTACACAGTAACACAAAAATATTAACATTTTTTGAGTCTATACTTATTTTACAGTTTTAAAGCACATCCTATAATTTTTCATTTTTTACATTCACTGATAATGTTTAAAAAAATATAGGATAAAGCATCTATGATAAAAAAAACTAAATACAAACATCCATTTAAAGATATCGAAAAAATCAACCAATGTTTCTCGCCTCCTTTAACTGGTCACCCATATCTAAAAATTTTAAATGGAATCATTTTTTACGCCCTGGTTTTTAGTATGGGTGCTTTTACTTTTTCTTAGACGGAAAAGAGCCATTAATCGATATATCGCCATATAACACTTTTTATTATCTAAGTAAACAGATAACTTCAGATTAGTCCAAGGAAGTCAGGTCTTGCGTCTAAGGAGGATCTTAGTTCGTGAGTGTCGCGTTTAAACAGCATTTAAAATTTTATTTTAAAGAAAAGCTAAAATTCAAAGAATTAAAAATAATGCACTAATCGAACCAACTAAAGAAGCTGCAGGAGTAAACACATAATCATTTATTACATGTATGTATTTAATTTTATCTAAACAGCAATAAAATTATTACGATTGCAATTTTAATACTTGTCAGAGATATAAAGGCGTAATAAAAATTGTTTTTAATTTGCAGTTATTATTTTAAGAGGAATAGCTCAAAAAAATTATATTACTTCTAGAGCCGTTTTACACATACAAAAATTCTAGTGCAATTTATGGGTAAATTTTGATAAAAACCTTCATAGAACAATTATTGCTGTAATTTATGTGACAACTCATGCGCACAAACGCTAATTTTGTAAACAGCTGTCAAAATGTTAAATAATAGGAAGACCACAATGGGCAAAAAGGGACTACAGAAAAAGGAAGAGCGCTACACAGGCTTTTCTATTGCCAGAGAGAAAACATTAGTTACTGACATATGTTTTATGGAGATGGAGATAATTATTTATTTACTTAAATCTTAAATGTTCTAAAACTTTTTGTCTTAAGATTATTAAACAGTTTTAATTACTGATGTATTTAAAATATGATTCCGAAAGTACATTAAAATTTCAGAACAAAGATAAATAGGACATGTATTTCATTTAATCAAAATCGAGATCAAGACTATGTTCTTAGGTGGACCGACATTACCGATCCCAAAAATTATTCTGCTTCGATTCTCGCACAGTGTCTCAATTTCCTTGGTTAAAATATATTTTGTATTTTTTATTGCGAATTATATAAATAATATTATTAGATAAAATTATAAATGTGTAAATCACAAAAAACTATGGTTGAAATTTTCAGGTACAATTATAGAAATAATTGTCAGAATAATCCTCGAATGTGTAAAACGGCTTTAAAAAATCTGACATGAAAATTGTCCAATAATGACAGATAATTAGATTGAAAAAATGAACAGGGCAAAAAATATTTTGTTCTTCTAAAACCAATAGAAAAGATTGAAATATAAAAACTATTTTGTTTTAAACCATGTTACAAATATTCTATTTTAGTACGAATTCAAAATTAAACAATCTATTCTAGATAGAATTTCGAAGATTTCAAAAACACTTCAACTTTATATCCTTTATCGTCCGAAAATATTGAACTTAAAATGTTTTATTTACAAATTTGTATTCTTAATTTTAAAAGCCGTTTAGTTACCATTATTTCTTTATTAAAAAGATAACATAACCACTCGATTTGGCATAACTGGTAACAATTAATATAGCATTTCTAAAGTCCTAAGTAAAAATAAAACTTGACTCAAAAATTCAGTCTACCTTGAGTACAATCGTTAAATGAATATTTAATAATGTATCATTATTTTAATGTTCTTTAGGGCCTTGTAGTCACTAAATTATGTAACAAAACATTAACAAGGACCTACGGCCTTTGCGCGTTGATTAGCGAAGTTATGCACGGTTAGTAAATAGATCGGTAACTGCCACTGAACAACGTGTGTCGTTGTGTGTGGTTCGAATTTCACCATAAACTGTAGGTCCTGACCGTATGACATTACCCAGACATTAATGGGGAGTAGTAAAGGGGATATATAACTTTCGTTATGAGACTATTACGATATCTAAAAGGTTCCGTAAAGATAAAGATACTTTTATTCGTGTTAAATATATTTACATTCCTCAAGCGAAAAACAGAACTAAATAAATGTTGCCAATAAAATAAACAATCAACACGATCTATATTACATATAACCTTCAGCTGTAAGGCTTCCATTATTTATGACCACAAGTTCCGTGCGACCAGTCAAAGAAATGCCTCCCCAGACCATCACAGATCCTCCACCAAATAATGTGGTATTTGAAAAATTACACTAGGCATACCGTTCGTTAGGGCGCTGATATACACGCATACGCCTGTCATTATTGTACAAACAAAAACGGAACTCATCAGTTAATAATACCTGCTGCCATTCAGCCTCCAACCAATTATGGTGCTCCCTGGCAAAATTTAGCCTCGCTCTCCGATGATCTCTAGTTAAAGCTGGACCTCGAGCAGCAATTCTAGGTCTCAAATTATGTTCAATTAGTCGACTACGAATAGTTTCTCCACAAACTTGTATGCCGCTGGCATCTCGTAACTGACTTTAAAGGGTACGTGCTTTTACAAAAGGTTGTCTTAGGGCTTAAAAATCGCTCATGAATCGGGGTCGTTATTCGCCTCCTTCCTTGTCCCGGTCTGCGAAGATGACTTCCAGGCTCTCTGTATATTTTTATGACCCGAGAAATGATTGTATGACATACATTCATACGCCAATTCTTCGGTAATCCCAACCTTTCTCATACAGAACTAATGCTTGAGCACATTCTTCGCAAGTAAGATTTCGTGTTTCACGTTGCATACCAGCAAAAACAAAAATTTTGCAAAAAAAAACGTTAAGGACTAACACAGAAAAAACACTTCTATCAACTGCTTTTTGACGGCTTCAGTTACCTGATGACAATTACTGTTTATTTCTGTTTTTCCATAGCCTGCTACTTACTCTAGTGCTTTTAATAAAAATTAAAAACAATAAAAACATGTTCTGCTATAAACCTGTGTTCTTTGTAGTAGCTAAGATAAAAGAGTAAATCAAAAAACAAAATGTTATAAAAAGATAAGGCTAGAGTTTGCTTTAAATTATAACTTGATACTGTAACTGCTAAACTCCACAGGGTGTTATAAATTTTATTGAAAAAGCCCCTTATAATTGTTACACCCGGTATTTATAAAAAAATAAGTTTTTATGCGAATAGAGTAGTATACTAACTTTCTGAAAGAGACAACTTGTTATTAAAAAAAAAATGTCCAAATCCGATGAGTGGTTTTGACATAAATTAACTTTAAACTTTTGGTTACTTTTTGGTAGTGCGTTAATTTATTGGAGAAGTGTACTTTTATATGTACACACTTAATATAAATGGCTTTCTATCGTGACAGAAAAATAAAATTGGGAAAACAAACAAAAAAGAATTATTTTATGAACTGCGAACGTCACGTTTTCTTAGACCCCCCACCGCCCGCATCTTGTCACACTAAGCGTACTCCTCCCCCGGTTATGCAAACGTATTTCATGAACGGCCCTTATGTAATATTTACATTAACCTATAAATAGTCGTATCACATACAAAATAAAGATGATATCAACAACATATTTTGGCCTATCAATCTACCGAGTAGCGGCTATTTATTGACTTTTTGAAGACCAGTCTAAAGGCAGTTCTATTGTTTAATCGAAACAAAAAACGTGGATTATGCCTCAAATATGAAAGAAACGTACGGTCTAAGAGTTACTGCACTACTTACAGGACTACGGATATTGTTTTTATACGAATGGGCAGCAGTTACAAAAATTTTACTCGATTTGAAAAACGTCCTTAATAAACCCTTAGTAGAGCAGCAGAATATTTATTTACTTCATCTGCAGATAAAACCAGGGCTTAGAAATACTTTTGTAAAATCATTTGATATAGGAGGATATGCTTTTCTTTTCTGAGACGAAAATTCGCACGTGTAGGTGAGGCAAAACTTAAAGAAGGAATTTTCAAATTTCAATTTCAAACCTATACACTTTCGGCAAAAGAAAACAAAGCGTGGACTGCTACTAAAAGTGCCCGCGTTTTTTAAAATACCTTAAGATAAATATAGACCTCCCTAAAATAACGTTGCCACCAGCAATACTTTTTTATTATTTATTTAATATAAATACTTTTATTTTAATAATAATTATTATAATATATTATAATTAATAATTTATTTTTTAAAATTACCCAACTAAACTCGCCGTTTTAGCAAAAATGTCAGTTACAACGTTCTTTCAGGGAGATCTTTAATTCTTAGGTTGTTTAGAAGACAAAACTAACTTTTTGACATATTAATCAGGACAAGTGTCGCAACTTCTTTTTACTGTATAATAATTCCATTTTGCCCAAATAGTTTAACATTTAAGTTATGATAGAATTGCCGAGACACCTATTGCTTAAAATTCTCTTAGATTTGGTAGGTTAACTTTCACCTTGGATGGTGAAGAACGACTACGTACCATTTGGCATTGATCTAAATAGGAGAGGCCTTTTTCTATGGGTATTCACAAAGGCTAAATTCGTTTCAAGTTTCTGTAGAAATACATGTTGGTTTATCATCAAGACGCTTAGCCGCAGAGTAAATGCGCATTTTTTTTTTAATCTTCAATGATAATTATTTTGAATTTGACGATGCAGAGTTTGTTTGTTTGTTTTATTGTACTGTAGGCTAAAATTAAAGAAAATAAAAATATGCAGGGTGCTTCCTTAAGACTGAAGCTTTAGCATTAATACCTTACAATTTTCTAGGAACAAAAGTTCATTTAAGCATTGGTATGAAAATGCTTTGTTTTAGAGATACAGAAAGTTAATTAAATCTTTTCTAAGGCTTTCTGTGCATAATTTTCTTTTATACCAATCCTCCCACTCGCCTTATTCCTTTTAAAAGTCTGAATAATCTCGAGACTGGTTGGTTGATATATTTTTTGTGGGCTCATTTTCGGTTGCCCAAATAGTGCTACCCTGTACCGGGTGTTCAAATAAGAAAGGACGCCGGCTGATGATGTTTCTGTGAATTTTGCTATACTACCCTAACAAAAAAATGCCTGATCTTTAAAGTCGAGCATAATTTAAACCTTTTTTGTTTTACAATTTTTGCTGTATCTCTAAAAATAAAGTGGTGGAGGGTATTTAAAGGTTTTTGTAAAAAACACTCTGTATCTTCAAAAGGCTAAGTCGATTTTAACAAGCTTAGGCTGGTTGACAAGTGCTTTTCTTGGGCTATAGATTTTATAATATTTGAAGTGTTGTTAGTTTCACATGTCGCCGCTAGAGGGCTTTTTTCAACATTCCGACAGAAATGGTAATTTTGTCAAAAAATTTAAATACATTGGTATGAATTTTTTTCTTATAAAGAAGTAGCTAAATGATGCTTAAACAAGCTCGTAAAAACCATATCTCGATATCTTGTTCCGTACCCAAAATTTAGGCCAAAGAAAATTTTATACGTCAATATCTCAAAAACTATAAAATGTACAAGAAATTTTATATGAAATAAATTATGTATTTTTACGAAACCTTTAATTTAGGTTATTTAATCTTTTCGCCTAAATGCAATACTTTACGAGTTATAATCAATAAATCGAATTTTCAGGATTTTTTTAAGGTATACCCCTGGAATTCGTTTTTTTTATTATAACTCGTAAAGTATTGCATTTAGACGAAAAGATTATATAACCTAAATTAAAGGTTCCGTAAAAATACATAATAAATGTCCTATAAAATTTCTTGTAGATTTTATAGTTTTTGAGATATTGACGTATAAAATTTTCTTTGGCCTAAATTTTAGGTAAGGAACAAGATATCGAGTTTGCGCGAGCTTGTTTAGGCAATATTTAGCTACTTTTTTATTAAAAAAAAATATATCAATACATTTAATGTTTTTGAGAAAATTAACCATTTCTGTCGGCATATCTAAAAAAAGCCCTCTAGCGGCGACATGTGAAACTAAAAAAACTTCAAATATTATTATATTTATAGCCCAAGGAATCTCGTGTCAACTAGCCTGAGCTTGTTAAAATCGGCTTAACCGCTTTGAAGATACAGAGTGTTTTTTTACGGAAACCTTTAAATACCCTCCACCATTTTATTTTTAGAGATACAGCAAAAATTGTCGAACAAAAAAGGCTCAAATTATGCTCGACTTTAAAGATCAGGTTTTTTTTGTTAGGTTAATATAGCAAAAATTACAGAAACATCACTTTTTAGATTCAAGATTGTAGTGACGCCCCCTAACGACCATTTCAAAAACTCAAAAATAATTTGCCACTATTTCTCTTGACCACTTTTACTAAAAATATTTTTCCCCAACGCTGTGCGATAAACATTTTGTGAGATACACCCGGCGTCCTTTCCTATTTGGACTCCCGGTACATTCCCTTAACTTATAACCAACTATAAAAAAGGTGAAAAAAATTTAAAATAATTTGGTGGGAGATAAATAATTAAAAAAAAATTTCCAGTAAAAAAGTATTACAGATAAGACTTTAGAAATAAAGGTCCTTTATCAATTTATCTATAATTATTTTACTTTGTTTATATTTTATGCCACGTAACTGTATTATTACAAATAATTTGATAAATCACTTTGTCAGACATCGACATTGCTAACTTATTGCATTTTCCGCAATGCCTGATAAACAATAAGTTTATTTTGGTTTAATGATATAAAATTTAAAAAATCTATAAAAAAACACCCAAACGTTATTTAAATAAGTATCTCATTTTACTTTTCAAAATATACCGAGAACTTCAAAAGTTCAACAAGTCCGTCAAGTTGTATTTTAATAATAAATATGTTCTATTAATAAAATACGCCCACAAAACATTCTCTATGCCAAGTGGGATTCGAACTTGCAACCGACAGGTCTGCGTAGCGGGAATAAATAATGCTGAAAAGCACTGAAATGAAATTCGCTATAAAAGTTAAACTTTACCATTGCGTAAAAAAATATCCAAAACATATACCAGTAACTACTTTAAACGCGGCCAAATGTAACAGATTAAAAATCTCCATAAGATGTCACATCTAGCTTACACGATTTCATAATGATGATTAGTCTCTGGTTTAAGGCTCAAATGGTGATTTTTTTAAGACACCCGGTATCGGAGGTAGTAACTAGCGTTAGAATGATTTAAAAAAACATGACCTTAGCGCAAAAATCAAATCGTACTGCGAACAAGGAGGCGGTACGACCACAAGTCGCTTCAAGGATGTTTAAAGAGTCAGTTTAAAAACAGCGTTTCAGGTATTTAACTAGGTAATACCGCCATTATGCATTAAAATTAACAATATAACAATCGGTTATTTTTTAAAAAAGTGTAAATTCAGAATAACAAAATGTTTTGAGAACTCTGTCCGATTAAGTATTTCCCGGGACTAGTGGTTTTTAATACATTATCCCAACCCCATTTTAATTTATTAATAATAAAAATATTGATTTACAGGCAAAACCCAGCTACAAATCTCCAAAGCTTGTATGAATACTGGTAATACCTCATAAACATTGAAATTATAACTTTACATAAAGGAAACATTAATCAAATCTTTTTTTAATCAGAGTTAGGATTTTGTAATAGAATAATTACCATAATTACTCCTCCTCCTATAATAATCTATAGCAAAAAAGTAGTATTTTGCACCAGCTGCTGGAGCACGAAATTGGGTTTTACTTAGCAGATCTGGACACTTGATAGTTATTTAAATAACAAGGGAGGAAAGTGCCTCCTTTTCTCCCGCAGATAATTTGATGCACGACGCGAAGCCAAGGGCATTTAAATCCAAGGAAGAAAATGCACTTTTCTCTAGAGGAATGTAAATTATTTTTTCTACTACTTTTCATGCAAATTTTCAAAAATTATTTTTGAATTTTGTGTTCTATTATTAAATTGTGGTTTTAATTCTTAAATAAACCCTTGTATTAAAAACTTGTCAAAGTATATTAGATTTAAAATCACTTAAGACATTGACATTGACAAGACATAAATTAATTGGCATGCTCGTCTGGAGCAGGGAGATTAAGTGCTGTTTTCTACCCTTATTCAGTGGTTGAAAACCGTTTTTATTCAGCATACTGAGAGTGTGTGCAGTGGGGTAGCTACGGGAGGGGGGAGGGATGTAGAACAAGCGAAAAATTATGCATTTTTTTATCAAAAGTAGCAAGAATAAGTCTTACGTCTGATAAAAAAACAATTATTGAATAGCATTAATTATTGTATTTAACCAATTACCTCATCCAGAAATACTGGTAAGAGTGAATGAAGATTTAGACCTATCCAACGTTGAAAGAAATAGGGCTTTTTTATTTTGTGTATTGTTTGCTTTCTTATACCGGGTGACAACGAAATCACTAACAAGCTTTTATTTTCTTGAATGCAAACCTAATTCAAATTCAAATTTTAGGATAATATATCTATCATTAGATACCGGTTTTGGATATAATAATATATTCCTATACTTCCGGTTTAAACCAGAACACGAAACACCCTGTATATTTTTCAAGATTTAAATTTGCAAGTAATTTCTGATATAAAACAACACATTATGTGTTTAAATAGGAAAACAAAACGGTCCATATTAAAAAAATTATTGGGTTTAGATAAAGGTCTCCATAAACAAAAATGTTTAAAAAAATATGGCTTATTTAAACTCTCTCAATACACCGCGTGCCATAAAAACTTTTAAAGGGACATAAATTAGGAAAATCAATTTTCACACACTTCCGGTAAAGCAAGAAGTACTTATATTACAACCTCAGCAGAGAGCGTCTGAAAGAAGAGCTAAATTAAACATATTTTATGTTTTATATTTTAATTGTTTTTTTATATAACTGCATAATCTCCGGTGGTTTAGACATTTTCAATCGCCATTTTCTCAAAAACCAACAAAGATATATACAATATAAGGTACTTTTTATATCAGAATTGTCTTTTAGAATTCGAATCTTGAATATTCAGGGCATTCTATTCAAAAAATATACCACTCTTGGTTAAACCGGAAGTGATACGCGAATGTTATTACATCCAAAATCGGCATCTGATGGCACAAAATATCATTCTAAAATTTAAAGAAATATGTTTTTAACTGAAAAAAAAACGCTTGATGGTGATAAAGTCGTCACCAAGTTTGATATTTTTCCCCATTAAACCCTCCTCTCCCCCCAGAACGTAATCTTGGCTGCGCCATTGAGTCAGTCTGATGCCTTTAAGCATCAAAAGATACTCAAAATTTAAACAAAATGAACCTAGTGTACCTTTCCTATATTCATTTACATACACAACATAAGAAATAAAAAAAATGAAGACAGTTTACTATTTTTTTCCAGATTTATTAATAAATTTAACTTAAAATTGCTTTTCATCTCCATTATTGTCAGGGTTCGAGGATATATATCAATGAATATATATCAATATATATATATATATATATATATATATATATATATATATATATATATATATATATATATATATATATATATATATATATATATAAATATATCAAATGATTTTTATGATACATATCAATAAAAATAGTTTAAAAATTTTATATTAATAAGTAATTTTTGGCTTTTTTACTGTATTTCTACTTCCCAAATGTAAATGGCGTTGGAGTAGAGTTAAAAGATTTTCCCTAATAGTAAGTTCTAATCCATAAATGACAACACTTCTGCCGGCATTAATGGCGTCAGTCATGTCAGAAAAATTTCGTTACGAAAGAGTAATTTTTTTGTGTTTATTTTATTATTTTTTACAAAGAAAGTAATTGACAAAGTGCAGAAACGATTTTACTTCATTATTAAGTATTTAAGAAGCATTACATAACTTTTGTATTTATAAAATTCTAACTGTTTATAAACAAAATGGATATATATCAAACATTTGATATATATCGGATATATCATAAATATCCAATATTTTGATATTTATAATAAATATCGGATATTTTCGAACCTTGATTGTTGTTGAAGAAAATTTGTTTTTCGGTCAGATTTCATTGACAAAATTTTGTTTAAGAGTCCATTCTAGGGTTCGGGGCATGAAAAGGTATAAGTTATCGATAATTTTCAAAAACTATATGAAAGCCAACACTCAAATCTAGGCTTCTGCTGTAATAGTTTTTTAAATTTGGATTTAGTTTTTAATATTTCCTTGAGTGAAAGACACCTTAAAATCGGTTATGTTTAGATTCTATTTTTTCTTAACTCGACTCATATTTCAAAAATCCGTTACAGCGGAGGCATACATTATTACCTTACCTTTAAAATGGTGTATAGTTTAAGTCATTTAAGTGAAAAATAGTTACCGAAAAATGTTATGTTCTGTAGGCTTGCAATTGGACACAACATCGCATCGATACACCGAATTTGGAAGAACCTAAAGGGCAATGGGAGTTTGTTAGTCTCCGCCCACCGTCTCCGCGTCCTTTCGCCCGACCCCTAAGGTGTAGCGTAAATGCACTCTTAAGAGTGTATTTCAAACTACGATTTTAGGGAAATCAAAAATATTCCGCCCAAATCGTCCTAAGTGTCATAAATACCCAGGTAGTCTAAAATATTTCTTCGTCTTGTCCATATCCTGCATTATGAAATTTTAAGTAAGTCTTGACATGATAAAACGAACCTTGCACACAAAATTTTATGGTACAAAATACTAACGGACAAACAGTAGAATATGACGAATTTATAAAGGAACCCTGGATATAATTTTTATGTTCCTTGTTTATATGTGGATTAATGTTAACAATATATAAAATTAATACAAAATATTTTTTTAAATTTAAAATTACGTAATAAAAACATGATTTAAAAAATAGAATTTATAAATACAGCATGTCGCAAAAATCACAATTCCTTGAATGTTTATATATTTCTTTCAATTTTGGCAATTGCCTTATACCTTTTTTATATATAATAATAATAATATAGAAGCTTTTTTATCTCGATAGGATCTTAAATGCATACAAGCCGAGATGGGTATAGATGTAAAAACATGGGGAAGCCCAGTACTGACTACAAACAGCGCAATAAAATTTTACGCGATTACTACCGAGATTCAACGGTGACGTCATCATGTGTAAGTTGCGCTGTTACATAACAAACCCGAGTCGTTTGTAGAAACAAATGTGTGTGAGATCCGCCGACCTGTTTCTTTGTTTTTGTTTTCGTGAATTCAGTTACGACAAATACGACGATGTTTATGTTTTACATAAATATTTTGGAACCGCATTAATAGAATTAAATAGTTTGTCGAATCGAAATTAAATACAAAATTAACAAAACGTGATAAAATTAAGGATAAGGTCAAAGCAAAATTGGTAATATGCACGAACACAATTCGATAGAATATTTTTTATAAAAAATAAATATTACAAACATCATGTTTCACACTGTTTACTATAACTGCTGTTTACGAATAAGAACATTTTTATAATTTATATAACATAATTGCTCAGTAAACTAAGGTCCCCTGCTATAGTCCAGTCATTATAGATTTTTTTTGTAATTAATGTTAACAGATATCTGACTGCGTCATGTCTTCCGGAATAACCTGTAAATTACTAAAATTAAAAATTTAACCAATTTTTTTAGGTATTTTTTTAAACCATAATTATTAAAAAAGGGCCTTTTTTCGTTTTTTTTTTAATATAACAAAAAGTACTGGCTATATCACTTAACTTATATAAGATCGTTTGAAAAGAATTTAAAAACCTACAAAATAGTTTTAAAAAAATCCCCAAATGATAGTCAATAACATATACTTTGAGCTGCGAAAAGATGAAAATTGTCGCATTAATAGTTTTTATTTAATCGCACTATAAACAAATTAGGCCCTTATCTTGCAAGTGCCGTGAATATAAGGCAAATGGTCCGATTTGGATTTTTAAAACGGCTTTTTAAAGTTGAGATTAAAAGCTACAAATTGTATTCTTATTTTATAAAGTTCTAGAATTCTAGAATTCTAAAAAAAGCGGTCTAAGGTTGTTTACAATATTTTGAGAGTATTTCTTTAATTTATTGATATTTTTTGAAAAAATGGTTTGTTATTAACATTTCTTTTTTATAATAAGACCTTAGCAAGCTACAATAGACCGATCGGTTGCGGTGGAAGGGTGTTATACCCACTCACTTTAAACCTACCTAAAAAAAGTGTTCAATGATCCCAGAAATTTCCTTCACCATTTTTCTTGCGTTTTGATAAAAAATTGTTTTGCCCGTCTGCATTTTTTAGCCGTTTTGGCACATCTATTCAGTGTGGAAAGTTATGGATTTAAGGACGGCCGAAAATATTGGTGTTGCGAAAAAAATGGTTAGGACCATTATTGTAGATTTCGAGGTGATCTTCATTTTTTGTCTGAACAAAAATTCTCTAATTCGCATATTTTGGCAGATATTCGCGGGAAACTCATTTTTGGGACTTTTGGGGCCATTTTCAACGGGTTCCCACGTCGGAATCGTGATAAACTTTTTCTCGCTCGAAAGCATCCGCGAAGACATAAGAATTGCGCCACAAATAAAAACTGTACAGATTTATTTACAGCTTTGGGTACTTTCAGGTCTTTAGTTACTGGACTAAAACCCAAATTAACAATTGAAAATTCGCTGTTCTAAAAAAATAAATTTTATTAAGTTACTACGAGTGTTTTAATTTTAAGCCGCCGTGTATACCATCCGTTAGGGCCTTAGCCTCATTTTCTAGGATACGCACGAGCCATTCTGGTTGCTGAAATAAAATTAACCAGCATAACGGCGCTGTGTGCCCAAAAATCGACGAATTTCACTTGCCGAGGCCGGACTCAAACACATCGAGCTACTGACCTTAAAAACAAGGCCGAAATATTATAGATTTAGAATATTATTAAAAATTTGAATAATAATTTTGTCATGTATTTTATTAAAAAAGTTCTTTTACTTCTAATGTTGGGTAAATACAATCAAGCCTATATGTGTACTTTTTTAGAGCAATTCCTTACATTCGAGAATGATTCCGAATATTATTGTCGTAATTGTGCCGGTAATTAGAACAATAATTAATTTTGAACATATTCCTTATTTTAACCAAGAAAACTAAGAAAATGCGGAATAATCGATGCAGATCAATATTTGATATCCGTAATAATGATTGAGCCTAGGAACACAGTCTTAATTAAATCAAATGGGTTTTCCATATATTAACTGTGTTCTAAAATGTAAATAAAAACATAAAGCTATTTTTTTATTGTAGGAAAGATGTCTTAAAACATTTAAAAGTTATACCTAATATCTAAATCATCCATACATCCACGCCCATAATAAAAAAACATAAGTCGATCACTGATGTTTTCTCTTTAAATAGAATAGCTAATATCCCCCATTTCATCCTATTTTGAAGCCACTTTTTTGTTCATTGTGATCCTTTTTCTTATTTAACATTTTTTTCCATCATTATGGAACTAAAAAACAACCCACTGTCTCAACACCCAAGAGTAACAACTTTCTTTTATCTACTAACACCTAACATAAAATAAAAAACACAAAAAACTTATTCCTATTTATAAATTTTCCACCTTTTCATGTTGTCATGCTATTCCAATGACAGCTGTTCACAAAAGTAGCGTTTGTTCACATTTATATCACATAAATTCTAGCAATAGCTTTAATGAAATTTACTGGCTAAAAATATATCAACATTTTACCTATTACCTATATACCTATTTTAAAGGTATATGTACGCCACTGATAAAGATGATTCTTTTCTTGCCTGATATTTTCTGTCTCTTTCTTATCTACACATTTAAGCTTGCCACACCTATACAAGATTATTTCAGAAACTATCCATAAAACATTAAAGGGGATACTTAATAACCTTTCACATTTTAAGAAAATACATATTTTTGGGGGCACCATAAAGCAAACTAGCGAAAAGACAAAAACTTAAATATTATTTCTTTCCAGAGGAACTATGTCAGTGTCCCCACAAATGCGACGAACTAGTCCCATGGGAAGAGCGGCAGAATCTCTTTCAGCATTTCTACGGCCTCGGCGAAGCCGATCTTCAGAATCAGTTCTTAAGGAGCAACATGGATCTTAGGGCGAGGTTGAACGTACCCGAAACTACCGGAAGTGGTAGACCTCCAAGGAGGATAACCTGCAAGTACCTGGTGCCTTTGATGGATGAGGGTAAGCAAACGAAATTCCATTAAACTAAACATCAATACAAAATACATTATATACGAGAGGCAGTCGTATATTTTGAGCCCAATATAAAAAAACGTAATTTTTCATTGAAAATGACTTTATTGTTTTTCAGAATATTCTCCTGTATGATCTGTAAACTTTTGTATAGGTCCACTTGGCAAATCATTTTTTTTTCATTCTAAAGGCTCTATTGACTGAATTTGGTTGATCTTGAAACAGCCATAGAGAGTCGACTCCTGTTTAGTTTGCGGCTCATACGCATAGATCCATGTATTTTTTAAGCACTTGTTTGTACCAATCAACACATATTTTGAGACTTTCTCAGATTATGTATGATCCAACGAGAACAAGCTTTTTTCACGGATAAATGATCATTCAATATTTTATGTACGCTAGTGGAACTAGCGCCAGAGGTTGCATCAATGTCACAAAATTATTAGTTTTTGCACAGCATCAATGTTTTCTGAGAAAACAATTGATGTTGGACGACCGACTTTCCTCGGTACGCGAACGGCGAGCAATATTAAATTTGTCATATCAGCGTGTCACAGTAGCAAAAGTAGAAGTAACTTGATCGCACTCTGTCTGACAATCCACATCAAAAGTCGTAATAAATCACGACTTAATACATCTTTTTGCTGATCGCGCCCAAATCTACAAAACGTTTTGAAGAAGGATTGTCAAAAAATGTCAAACTGTTTAATGGAAACGCCAAATGGCTCTTGATAAGGCTCTGTCAGTCTTGGTAGGGCCCAAAACGTTAGTAGGGCCTTCCGTATACTAGAGTATGGAGGTTAGGGGTAAGGAGAATCATCGTATATGGGGGAAAAGTTGAAAAAGATTCTAGCTGCAAGCAGTAAATAACAGTTTATAAATTCGACAGAATTCGCTTGCGTACGTAAGAGATGTGATATGAATTTAGCATTTATAGACGGAGTGACGTGTGATAAGCTAAAAGTGAAAGTTTTTTTTCTCTGTTCACTTTTTTATCCTACTCTAACAATCTTTTAGCGCTTTCTTTAAAATTTACCCTCTTGCGATAGTAGCGCCACCCTCATAATACCTTTTGAAGGCTACTTTTCAAACCACAGAGATGGTTCTCCTTACATCTACCCTCCACATATAGTAAATTCAACAATAATTCGTTGATTTCTCGTTTTACCTGCTACTGTTAGTTGTAAAACTCAATAAACTTTGGGTACCCGCATGTAGGTACGGACTTAAAATTTCCTTTATTTATTATTGTACCTACTTTTTGGTATATTATGTAGGTTAAAGGCAAATTGCAGGTGTTCAATATAAAGCAGAGTCTTTTCATCTTAGTTCATCAGTCGTTTGGAGTTTGTCAAGGAATTTTCGTGAGTGTTATTGAGCATCCAAGCATCCAGTAGGTAATCAGGACCTGTACCCTTTCAAAAGGTGCGGTGCCTATACAATAGATATTTGTCAGGCAACTCATTTATGGCTGGGTTTTCCACTGAGGGTTATCATTTAAATTTTATTGCGGTCGAGAAATCAACGAATTATTGTGGAATGTACCATACTATTGTGATTTTTACACATGCCAACGACAGATATTTTGCTTGTTGTTTAATGTAACGCCATCAATACTTGTTTTTTTTTAGGTAGATCAGTAGAAGTATGTCAAAAAGCCTTTGTCAGTGCCTTCGTTATAACTACAAAAAGAGTGAGACTTCAAAGAGAAAAGCTTATTTCCAGTTTGGGTTTAAACAGCTATAGAAGTCATAATAGGTAAATATTGCCACCGTTTTTAACTAGCACAGTTCTCAGACAGTACAAATAAATCATATTGTTACAATTTGCTAACTTTCTGTACATGGGTCTGACAATTAAAACACTCTGTAACACACACTTTATTCACTATTTTGCAACACACTTACACTTTTCGATTTTAACGGCCGAGTGTGATCGCGTTGTTAAATTTAGCAATGGACTTAGCAATTGTTAAAAGTTAACAACGGTTTAGAATGTTTAACAAAACGTCATTGTCAGTGTTATTCAATAATTTTAGTAGGCAACCTGTCAAAATCTGACATTTTGTTAAACATTCTAAACCGTTGTTAACTTTTAACAATTGCTAAGTCCATGCTAAATTTAAAAACGCGATCATCACTAGTCCGTAAGTCTATTACTTAAATACCATTTATAACTAGCATCAGAGGGCCGCGGCTTCTTTATACCTGGGTTAATCTTTTTGCTGCTATTTTTCTATATTCCGTATCATTTTTGTTTAATACTTATAGATTATTATCCCACTAAGAAAGTATTAATTTTATGTCGTATCTTTTTTGTTTTAATTCTAATCAATTTCTTAAGTGTTCTTCGGGATTCTTTTAGAAAAAAATACACAACATGACTATTTTACATTTTATAAAAATGAATTAACTTGAAAATTCATACGGGAATTTTTAAACACATTTTTTTGTTTTTAGGAGTAAAAAAGGAGAAAAGGATAATAAAACAAAATCAAACACATCCATTGAAGCAAATAACAATAATAACAATATTTTGTTTAACAACAATACCATAACGTTAAACTCATTAAAATCCAAATTTAATCTGCCTTCAAATCTAAGCCTTTATTTACCAAGGTGAGTAACATTATACCTTTTATATAAATATTCTTATTCGAAGGCGATTCACCAAGTCCCTAGGTACTCTGCAAATGTATTGGGTTCGGTATTGGGATTTAGAGTATCCATTTTCTCAAAATAGACAACAAGCGCGGGGCTTAAAAATTGCAGGGTGCAGAGATTTTTTTGGTTACATCTACATTTATCAACATCTTTAAAAGGCAAACGATATTAAAGATTTTCTACTTTTCCAGTGCCTGTCAAATAAGTGTATCAAACATGAAATCCGAAAATACCACAAGTGGATCAAACATCAAAACCGAGAACACCGTAAGTTTGTCAAACATCAAGACAGAGAACACTTTAAATGCGTCAAACATTAAGTCCGAGTACCCTATAAATATTTCAAACATTAAGTCCGAGTTCCCTATAAATATTTCAAACATCAAATCCGAGTATCCTATAAATCTGTCAAAAATCAAGACCGAAAACACTGCCTCCGAGTCGAACTCGGCAAAAAAGTTGGCCAGTATACTGGGAAAGAAATCAATGGAAGAATTGAGGGAATTAAATATATCTATGGAACAGAACGCCTCCACCAGCGACTCGGAATCCGATGTCAAGCCTCCACCTCCGAAGAAGAGTAAGATGAGTAAGAAGCGGAAGGAACAAGCTTTGGTAAGTTGTTCTTAGTTTTATATGTTTTGAATTTCTCCATGGCTCCAGCTTATCACCGGGAACCGTCCGGTTCTACAGGTATATTACACCCAGGGTCTCCTAGAAATATTCAATTTTAAAATTTAAACCTCTGAAATGCATATGTATAACCAGCTTGTACTTTAACTTTAGTCAGGCCAAAGTGCCACGTCCGAATAAAAAAAGATGTTAGGCATCAACCTAAAACATCAAGCCTACTTTCACGGCGGGTCTTTGGGAGATAAAAACACGAGATTTTCGCATCTCCTACGGACGTTTTCCCGAAAGAGCTATAGAGCCTTAAAAACGGTGACAATGGCCAAAAGAGATGTGAGATTGGTAAGCTACATACTCAGTGAATTAAAAAAATGTTTAAAATTTCCTAAATGCGCCCCTTGACGCGAAAATGGCCCTGATGCTTGGGAATCGAAAAGTGTTGTCACTTTTCTCCTGGCTGTGAATGGGCAATAAGTTTTTCTCCGACCAAAGAAATGCATACAAAGTATTAATGTTAGATAAAGATAATGCAGAGCTAAACATAAATCCTAACTGTGTACACTTATTAATTATCCCGCTTGTTTTCAGCTGGACAACCCATTCCTACCCTTCGGTCTTGTCGTACCTGATGGTGTCACAATCGCCCCAGTGATGGGTCCAGATCACGATAGGGACATTGCGATAGTCAATAACTTTTTCCACAACCAATTATGGAAGCCAGAGTACATCGGAGCTTACTCGTGATAAGGAGTTTGGGATAAGTGAAGGGTAAATAGGGTGCCTTATATTTAAAAGGAATAAAAAAGGGATATAGAGGGTACTGTGTCAGATAAAGCAGCATTAGTTTGCATTGTGCGAATTTAACATCAATATTCTTACTGTGATTTACCGAATAGAAAAACTGTGGTGTAGTTTATGAAACGAAGCATTTTTCTGTAGGCAAATTATATTCATCATGACGTTAGAGACACTATTTTTAACCAAAAAAATTAACGTTAAACAAAATGTTAGGTTAAATGATATATTGGTAATTGACAGTTACTTGCAATATCTGTATTTTACGGTTGCAGTGATTTTATTGCCATTGCCAACATAAAAGTGAAACATTACATAAGACTTTTTTTATCTGAAGTAGACAGCCTCTGTGCACTCTATATCCCTAATAAGAAGTAGTATTGGGTGTTTTTTATTTAGTGTTTTTTGATCGACCAATATTTTATTTTAAAGGCGAAGTACCATTTTTTTACAGGGTAATCAAAAAAATGAAAACATAAATGTTCATAATAAAAATGGAAAGGAACACTCATTTAAATTCTTTTTAAATCCAGATACATCGATTTATACCAGGAGGGGATATTTAGTAACCAGCCTAAGTTGGTAATATATAGAAATCATTTTGTGACTTAAGTGTTCCCTTTACTAATATGTTTCGCAATTTCTTACATACCACTGACAATTGCATTCAAATTTTTCTTTTAGGTCTTTCTAGCTATATTTTTAGAAATCATACCAAAAAATTTTTAAATAATCATTTACATGTAGAAATAAGGACCTAAACAGCATATTTCTATATGTCGCACTCACATGGGGTAATTGTCCATGACATGAATGTCCAGTTCCTGAAGTGGAACCAGATAGTGTAATAATATTTTATTTCGCCATCTGGACAATATTTTTGTCCAGTTCATGAAATGGATATACCAATTTTCCACTTAGTGGCACTTAGTGGCCACTTGGCATTTATCTATTTACTGTAATACAATGCAATGACCCAACATTTTTGGTTAGTTGTGGTTAGTTTTTCAGTGTAATGTTGATCAAGAAGCGTAAAAAAATTATCTTTGATATTAATCATTTTTGCTTTAGTAGTTCTATATAATGTATATGCCATTCAAAACATCGACGACTGATTGTTTCACTAAGTGGACAAATGCCAAATATACAGTACAGGAACTGGATGTTTTTTGTGTCCAGATGGTGTAATAGAGTCTCTCTTCTCTAAGTGGAAAAATTACATAATGGATATAAAAATTATCCAGATAGTAAAATAAAATATTATACTATCTGGTTCCACTTCACGAACTGGACATCCAGTTCACGAAATGGACAACTATGCCAAGTGGTTGAGACATAAAATATATAACTGACAGAGACAAGATTTTGCATATAGTTTTAGTGACACCTTACCACTTTATGATCAATATTTTGTTTGTATGGAACAAGTTATTTTTAAGATACTCTCTACAATATCTGCTTTATTTGTAATTGAAAAAACACCCAAAATTACTGTAACTAAATCATTGCTAATAACGTAACTTTTTTGCCTTACCCTGTATACCGTTGGTGATTTTAAAATGGTCCAAGTATCTCAGGCCGCAGTTTGATACTTAGTCGTAGTCAATAAGATGTAGCGAGGGAACGGTATTTTTTAGGAAAATATTTTTAGTATTTTATAATGTTTGAGGCAGAGTATTGTATGTATCTCCCTATCTGTTATTAATATACAGAGTTTAAAGAAAATCATGGCGTGGCGGATTCAATAATTCTATCGCTGACACTGATATTTAACAACAAACTTTTTGTTTGACGTTGTTGACGCTACATTCTTACTGCAATTGCAGTTTTTATCAAAGTAATAACAATAAGTGGCTTTATATCTAATGAATAATAGCTAAATTAAAAAAGCTACTTTTTGGGCCTTTTCTCGCATTTAGAAATTAATTGTGAAATAGCATTTTTTGTATATGTTTCCCATACTCTCAGAAATATTTAAGCAAATAAAATATATATGACATAAAATGAATATTTTGGTCATGGGACACCATAATTTATTGGTTGGTTTTTGAAAGTTTTTTTTTAGATGTTTCAATTAAAAGAAATTTGTATGAATTATTAGTACCAACAGAATTAATTTATTTCATATGAGAAGTTTGTGACTTAAATTAAAAAAAAAAGTTACAACAAATATTCAAAATACCAAAACATAAAAAGTCAATAGTCCGTCACAGTTGTCAAAGTATTGTGTTTATTACTACTTTTAATACATTAAATGCTACTGCTTACGTAAAACAGTTTTATGATCTAAAATTATTCTTTCAGGAAATATTTTATTTTAATTAACACAAAAATTAAAATTTGAAAGAATATTGACATTTTGTATTTTGGTATTTCAGGTTACTGTTACTTTTTTCTAATTTAAATCGCAAAATTTTGATATGAATTAAATCAATTCTTTCTAAACGCTTATATAAAATCATGTTTATAAAAAAATGAAACATTTTGCAAAACCAACCAATAAATAAGGGGCCATTAAGAAAATGTCAGTTTTATTTTATTTTCCTTAAGTTTCAATTTAAATCAATTTTCTACAAAAGGTCATGTTTATGTTTATCTCTTTTGTCCTATTTTTATGTGCAAAATACGCTCTAAGTACATTTTGTGCTTATCTCTGAACACTGTATTGACTTAATAATATATATTTAGCGGAGATATAAAAAATACTCTGACCAAATTTAGGTAATATGCTAATAGTTACCTTAAGAGGTTAGAAAACGTGCACTTTTACTACTTAAAAACAATATTTTTGTATATATATCAACTTTTGTAAAAAGTATATTTGTTATTTAGAGTATTTATATAAAAAAGAAGTGCCTGTAAAGGTACCGACACTAATACAAAAAAATACCTGTATTCGCCTGTGACAATTTAAATGCCTTAAAATATGTCAGTAAATAACCAAAGAACTAACATTATTAACCCTGCCTTAGGGTGGTTTCTTACCTCAGATTGCTTATTTTTTGGATATGTTGTCATTTGTCCTTTCAAATTAGGTCTGAACTTAAGTCTATAAAGATCGAGAAACTTATGAATAAAAAATATATGTTTGCCAGTACTTCTTGTTAAGAAAATTCATATCAAATTTGGATTCTACCTAGTGAAGCTTGCTAAAAAGACCTTTGTTACAAACAATTTATATTCACCTACAAGATGGCTTGAATTTTTAGGGCAGTTTTACAGTTTGAAAATATTATTGCGTGAAATTATCCCTGCTAAAACATTGCACGAAAATCTTCACAAGTTAATTTTATTTTTTAGCACAAAAACAATTTTGAAGTGACTGTATACAATACAAATCGCGCTAAATAACAAACGTTCGAGGGTCAAAAATGTCAAACTTTCTAATGGAAACGTCAGATGGCACCTGACAACACTCCGTGTTGCAAAGGATTAAAATAAAAGTAGTAGTCATATATTTATTACACCCAGTAATAAAAAAAAACAATCGGTAGTTAAAAAATATAAAATAAAAATTACCACAACAAATTATGCAGCTGAAATTTCTTTGTAAGTTTTGCAGTGTTTAATAGAACAAGTCATAAAATTAACTTTTCTTTTTAGTCAACATATCCAAAAGATAACTAACTAAAGAAACTAATACCCCTTTGGGATATCTTGTAAAATAAAATAACAAATTTATATACCAGAGTTACTACATTCAAAAGTTGTGATAAAAAAATATCGTTATCTATTTTTGTTGAGCATTTTTATGTATATCAATAGTTATATAATACAATATTATAAATATTATGTATTTTATATTATATTTTCGTTGTTTTGTATATAATACACATTATTTTTGTTGAATTTGGCTGCTACTAAAGTCTACTTAAAGATAAATGTCATTTGGCTAAAACTTATGAAGCATCAACAAATATCTGTGTTTAATATAATTCAAATGTTTTTTATTGTTATATTTTATAAAATGTAAATATATTTATTTACTAACACTATAGCTAATTTTTAATATTCCTAAAGAATTGTACTTATGTCAATTTACTCTAGATTGACAGTTCTTGTAAATACACCTACTAGAAGCAGCCTTGCCACTCGGCGTGCCAGAGAGAGAAAACGCCAATAAATCTCATCCCTTTCTCCCTCGCCCTGCACACTGATTGGTTGGCGGGGTATATACCCGTCGTCGCCGACCAACCAGCACGCGAAGTGCGAGTGAAAGGGATTAGAATCATTGGGATTTTCTCCCTCGCTGAGCGTCAAGTCTGCCTCTAATAGGTATATTCTCAAAAAAGACACCGTATAAGGACTAAACACCTGAAAAAAATTTAAATGAAAAACAGTTTTAGTAGACCTTTACTTCGGGGCAACAATTTATTTTCTACTGTCTAAAGTTTGTGGGTTTTATGCCATATCTTTGTATGTCAACTACTGAAAAGATTCGAAAATCAATTCTCTTTAGTGTCATTGTTAGTTTTTATCTGCATATGACTATTTTGGAAAATATACTAATGTTGTTTTTTTAATAGCACACAATGTATATGTTTTGATATGATCTTTATGTAAAATAATACTTTATATAATTTGTTTTATAGCATATCGTAGATATTAATTTCTGGGAGGGGATAATTACACACCCTATATTCCCTTTTCTAAGTCAGTGCTTAAATTCGGTTTTATTTTTAAATTACATAGGTTTAATAATTTTTGGAGTTGTCACTTTTGTAAAAAAAATGTAGACAAGTTATTTCATTTCAGCATAATTAAGTTTATAACAGATCCTTAAAATTGACTTACTTCCAGGGGTTAATTGAGAAAATTTACTTGTGACGCCTATTTCATAATGGATTTTTTAAGACTTTATTCTATCAAAAAAGTTAAATTCAAGATTTTTTAAATTGAAGAGGGAATGTAATATATTTAAATTTTTGTAGATAATTTTCAAACTTATAAAAAGCCAAGACCTAGTAATAAAAATTGTAGTTGTTTTTTTTTAAAGCACAATATTGTATTTTGCCAAAGTGGTTACAGTTAACAAAAAACGTCTCACTTGAATCTACGAAAAACACTGTTAAAATTGATTATTATCTGCTGTAAAATTCTTCCTATATCTAAATAAAAGAACTGCTGCCAATTTTTACCTGGGGAATGCTTCTATTATAAACAAACGAAATCTTTTAGATATTCCAAAAAACCTACTTAACCTATACAGACAGCCTGTACAGTCAAATCCAGAAAGAGGTAAAATTTTTTTTACTGAAAGTAAAACTTTAATTGACCACCACTTTACTGTCTTAATATAATTTTTGTTAATAAAATTGTATAAATATTTATCATATAAAATTTATGTAAAACGCTGTGATTGTGATATATGTCACAAAAGATACCTTTATAGTTAAGGATGAATAACAGGGATTTTTACAGAAAGTAGAAAAAGCTTTTTGGCAATGGTAAAATATATATAAGAAGGGAAGCGAAGCAGTGTCAAACGATGCTAACAATCATGTAAATTTGTAATATTCTTTAAAATTTATGTTTAGGCCGCATTTTTTGCTAAATTTTGAAAAATAAACTACTAAAGCGAAAGCTGACCGCAAAAAAGGATTAAACAGAACTATACTTGTGGCTTTCCTTCGTATTAAAAAAATGTATTATTTCCCAATATGTATTAAAAGTTTTGGCATTTTAGGAATTTTTAAATTTAAATCCAAATTTCTTGTATTAAATAAACTAATTCTGTTGTTACTAAAAATAAATACAAAACCCTTTTTATTACAATCTATCAAAATATATTGGACGCTTTAAAAAAAAACAAAAAGGTGTCCCATTAAGAAAATATTAATTTTATGTTGTATATCTTTTAATCCAATTTTTTTAATGTTCTGTAGGGTTCTACGAAAAAACAAAACACAAGATGACAATTCTTTTTTAACATAAGGAAAGCCGCAAATTGGCCCTATTAAGTAGTGTTGTTGGTCTCGTCCGTATCGATAAATTACTTGATTGAAAAAAACACCTGTCATAAATATCAATATTAATAACTTCAATGCGGTGCTTAACATGATTTTTAACATAAAATATATGAATATTATACAGGGCGATAAAAATTAGTGGCTGTTATTAATCGTTAGTGCCCTGTGTCCGCATTCTTTATAAATAATTAGTTAACTTTATAAATAATATTATACAAAGGTAATAAAATAAAAATATTTTTTATGTCCACACTAGTGTTTACCGTGTACTTAGTCTTCTAGTTTTTATTCTATTAATAAAATTTAATATGTATTTTTGTTGTTTATATTTATGTCATATAGTTTATAATGTATTAGATTTATCAATATGTAGTGTTTCCGTAGATTTTGTTTTCCAATAAAAATGTTTTAAAAAAGAAATAGTTGTCTTTAATTTTTTTACAAACATCCTCAACTACTTGGTGAGATTTACTTAGAGGATATACTACAAGGCGCTCACATAAAGAACCACGCAAAGTTTTAGGATTATAAAAAAATGATTCAATTTACAAAAATTGAAATTTATTAAGCAAAGTATTTTGGTACATCAGGGTTCTTAACAAGTTTGTACTTCCAAATTCTCTGACTTTTTCAGGTTTTCCTTGACTATTTTAATAGAATTCCATTTTTTATGAAAAAAAGCAACATATTATATCAATCTTACATCAGAACACAAAAAGATTAAGTTATATGTAGTCTCGACTTCACCATTTTATATTATAGGCAATATTTTAATTATGCGAGAATTTTTAAAAATTCTTTTCTGTTAGACCCAAACATCTTTTTTTTCAACAAAGCAATTGGACTAGCATTTCGCCCGCGGCATTGCACGCGTGGACTACACAATTTTGGCTGTTTTGGTTTTTTCCCCGTTCTCGCGAAATATTGCTCCCCTCTCCCCCTCTTCTCCATCGCGTCACATCACACTACGCTCTCCCGCTTTGTCTTCAATCACACATTACGCGGTGTAGCGCGCGTCGTGCGTTGAGCAATTTTTATTTTATCGTATTTTATTTGTTACTAGATGAAAAGCCTGTCTCCGTACAATATTAAGTAGCCTCTGTCTCCGTAAGACGCCTTCCGTACGGCCAACGGTAAAAACACTTTTTGCTCCTATTTTTGTCCCGGGGGCGAAATTCAAAAAACGGGCTCCGTTAGGTTCTGCTAAAGACTTATCCACTGTGCCAAATTTCATGATTTTAGCTCAAGCCATAACTTCAGAATCACGTGGACAGACAATATATATATATATATATATATATATATATATATATATATATATATATATATATATATATATATATATATATATATATATATATATATATATATATATAAGCATACATACATACATACCTACCCATATAAATATATCCACATTACAAATTATATATATATATATATATATATACATTATTTTGTAATATGAATGCGATTCCATACAAACCTTACCCTCCCCCCCCTCCTATGCTACTCATTTACGGGGAACTTTTCTAAAATCCTTTCTTAGCTGACGTCTCCTATTTATCTGGGTAATCAGAAGCCTAATTATCAACTCCCATATTAACAACTTCAAAAATAACGGTTTTTTCTATACAACTTTCATCCCCATTTCAACCCCCAAGGGATGTAATTTCAAGAATTTTAAAGCTGGTTATTTTTAATCTTAATCAATAGCCTACGTACCATTTTTCGTACTTCTAAGTCCAATCCATTCTGCCCATTTAGGGGGGAGTTTCCTAAAATCCTTTCTTATATGACGTCTTCTATTTTCCTGGGTAATCAGACATCTAATTACCAACTCCCATATTTACAACTTTTTTTTTATACAAACTTTCGTCCCCATTTTAACTCCCTCTGCCCCCTTTCCGCCACCCAAGGGATGTAATTCCAAAAATGTTAAAACAGATCATTTTTAATCATAATCAATAGCCTACATTTACCCAATACAATTTTCATACTTCTTAGTTTAGAAATTACAAAGTTTGATCTAAACTTTCACCCCCCATTGTACCCCTTTAGAAGAAAAGTTTTCTAAAATACTTTCTTAGCTGACGTCTCCTATTTTTTCTACGTTATCAGAAACATAATTACCAACCGCCATATTTACAATTTCAAAAATGATAATTTTTCCATATTAACTTTATCCCCACCAAGGGGTGTAATTTCAAAAATGTTAAAACAAATAATTTTTTATTGTAATTAATAACCTACATAACAATTTTTATACTTCTAAATCCAGAAATGATGAAGTTCCACACAAACTTTCCCCCCCCATTCTACCCTTCCAGAGGGTGAGAAGTTTCCTAAAATCCTTTCTTAACTGACTTCTTCTATTTTTCTGGGTAATTAAAAGCCCAATTATCAAATCCCATACTAGCAACTTCAAAAATAACGATTTTTTATAAAACTTTCATCATTAGATCTAGAAGGGCGATTCTGGTTTGTAGCAGTAGTAGTGGTTAGAATTTGTGGGAAAGTCCATGTTTATAACTCTTTAAAAAAATTAAGGCTTTTCTTTTTAATGAACTATTTTAAAATAAAACAAAAGAGTCATCGACGTCAGTCGACGTATTTCTTAACTTACATTAATTTCTCAAAAGACGAATTAGATTTACGAGGGACGTTCCATAAATATCTGAATTGTGTTTGATGGGTTTTGATTTTTTTAGAATTTTGTTAAAGGAATGGTTTAAATAATTTTCCAGGTCAAAATTTTCTAACTTTTGGTACATGTTTAGCACTTGACTTTTCCCCGACGTAAAACAAATTCCCTGACTTTTTCAGCTTTCCCGGGTCGCTAAAAATCCTGTGTACAGTATATCCGCGGATGCGGTTAACAAGAGGACAAATGGACCAAAAATTCAAAGATACGAAAAAAGTCATTCTTGATAAAAAAATTCTGCTTGTCAAAAAAATATATACTACAATTGGAAAATATATTTTTATTTCAAAAATGCAAAAACATAAAATCAAGCAAGAGCAAACACTCGTTTTTTGGCCTTTTAACGTAAAATGATAAATAAAAAACTTGCTCCAAATTTATTTCTTATTCTGATTCCGAACTTACTGAGGAAAATTTGAATTTACGAAAAATAAAAAAAATCAACAATTTTGCAAGTACGCATTTTACATTTACATTTTTTTACATTTTTTCCATTGTATATTTATTTTTATTAATGTTTAGTAATGTAAAGGTGATAATCAAGTAAAAGTAGTAAAATGCGTAGGTACTTGCAAAAATGTTGATTTTTTTAAAATTTTTCATAAATTTAAATTTTCTTCAGTAAGTTCGGAATCAGGTTTAGAAGTAAATTTGGAGCAAGTTTTTTATTTATTATTTCACGTTAAAAGGCCAAAAAATGACTGTTTGCTCTTGTTTGATTTTATGTTTTTGCATTTTTGAGACGCCCTGTATGATAAAAATCTATTTTTCATTGCAGTTCATATTTTTTCGACAAGCAGAATTTTTTATCAAGAATGACTTTTTTTCGTATCTTTTAATTTTTGGTCCATTTGACCTCTTGTTAACTGCATCCGCGGACATATTGTATATGGAGTAAAAAAAAGGGTGACAACATAAAATATCCTATAGTAAAAAGTAGTAACGATTACGTCTTATGTGAATTGACATACTAAATATCATACCTTTATGTGGAACGCTATATACGCTGAAACCTTTTATGTTACTGTTATAAAATTAACAATTGTATTTACCCCGTTTTATGTGTTAGAGTATTAATAAGAATTTAATATTAAACTTCTAATTCCTCAACTTGTTTCGCCTCTATGTTGCAAATTATTACGCTTTGTGGAAATAGTTTGCTCAAAACAGGGACTTCGCGAGTAATTCTCGCAAAACGGGTATGCGAGTTGTTTTCGCGGAAAATAATCATAAACTGTGTCAAATTCGACTGCCCCGTTGTCACCTAAATGTCACCTCGCGCGAATGAATTGTAATAATTTTGTTTATTTCTACATTTTCGGTGCTTGAATACAAAACTTAGGCTTCGGCCAAATCATTGACTTTTTTGGCCAACGTCAAATGTCGGACAGTACCTATAATGCAAGAAATCCAAATATGAAAACAAATATTGGTGAAAATAAATTACATAATTCATTTTTAACCAATATGGACTCTCAGCGATACATTATATCTTACTTCTAGGTGAGGAGGAAAAAAATGAAAAGTTGCGCAGACAACGGAGGTGAAATGTCAAAACACAAAAAGTCAATGTTCGGTCAAATTCTAGCGCCTATTACTGCTTTTAACGCACATTGGCAAAAGAGGAAAGCCCTGTTCACTCGTTGGACTATTTCACTTGAGCGTTTTATATCGGCAAAATACCATAGAAACGGTCTGCTACGACAAAACCAAAATAAAAAACTACATCGGCAAATTCATAAAATTATAAATAATAAAATAAATGTTTTGGTGTTTATTAAAAGGACTTTGCGTCTCTTGTGAAATAGTCAAATATCATTCGACAAGAAAAGTTTTTGTCAAAATTTTCTTCTGGTTTTATTCAGGTTTGTTGCTTTCAAACAATTTCACTCCATGACATTTTTGACAAAATAACTCGCCTAACTCGAGAGTTTGTCATTCGCGCCAATATTACCAAGCAACAAACTTTCATACCAGTCGATAATTTTGCCGGCAAAATTTTTCCTCTTATGATATTACATAGGAAAAAAAGAATATAAGCTCTTTGTAGTTATGTTTTATGCAACCTAAAATTATTTTTACAAACAAAGTTAAATGATTCTTTGCTCTGTAGGACTTTACCGCCCATTAATATTGAATGAGAACTGGTAGACTTTTTTAATTATTTTATTATACAGGGTGATTCACGTTGAGTGTCCTATTAAAATTCTGGGGAACCAAAAAAAGAACTTTTTGAAATTTGGCACACGGCCATAACAGCTAATAAGCTACATTTAAAAATATTTTGGCAAGTGCAGCGTTGACAGATCTAACCGAAACCAACGG
This sequence comes from Listronotus oregonensis, assembly GCA_019359885.1. Classification (NCBI taxonomy): domain Eukaryota; kingdom Metazoa; phylum Arthropoda; class Insecta; order Coleoptera; family Curculionidae; genus Listronotus; species Listronotus oregonensis. The sequence continues at coordinate 74,171 of JAHBCN010001996.1, forward strand.
CAACATTGTAATTTTAAATGAACACCCTGTTTTTTATTGCATATTCGGTTCTACACAAATTCTAAGTAAGTTTTATTAACATCTTTGTAAGAAAATAATTAATCACTATTTTTTTTAAGGCAAATTACCATGTTAAAAAGGTTTAATATTTATGTGCCTAACCGAGCTGAATACTAGATTTTTTTGGTGTTAGACAATGCATGTATTTAAAAGATCTACATGCTATTATAGCAATATATCCTACAGGGTGTCCCAAAAAATTTGCATTTTTACCGATATTAAATAATGATTAAAACTCTTTTTTTTAAATACAACATACTGTATTTTATTCCATTTTTAAATAGACCAATAATTTACCTACAAAATGCCCATACATGTTTCTATACCCATCTGCCACCGTTTTTTAAATATAAGCAAGTTTTAATTTTTTATCATTTATTCCTTATTAATCAAACAATATAAATAATTTTTACCTTATATGTCAAATACGTGTCAGAGCAATTTAAAATACAAACTTCCATGACCTACCTAGGTAAATTGTAAATTAAGACGGTGGTTTACTGTAGATAGTATTTAAAATCAGGGAAAAAATTAAAATTCGTTTGTATTTAAAAAACAGTGGCAGATGGGTATAGAAACATGTATGGACATTTTGTAGGTAAATTATTGGTCTATTTAAAAATGGGAAAAAAATACAGTATGTTGTATTTAAAAAAAGAGTTTTAATCATTATTTAATATCTAAAAATGCAAATTTTTTGGGACATCCTTAGGTTTTTTGCTATAATAGCTTGTAGATCTTTTAAATACATGCATTGTCTAACCCCATAAAAAAATTCTAGTATCAACCCCGGTTAGGTACGTAAATATTAAACCTTTTTTGGTGTTTTCCTTTAAAAAAATAGTGATTAATTATTTTCTTAAAAACCCGGGAAGATATAGGTATAGAAAAAAATATTAATAAAACTTGCTTAAAATTTTTTGTTAAATCCGAATATGCAATAAAAACGGGTGTTTCATTTAAAATTACAATGTTGCCTTTTCTTTGATGTGGCAACGCTGCACTAGCAAAATATTTTTAAAAAATTAACTTATTATTTTATGAACGTGTGTTAATTCAAAAAGTTCTTTTTTTTTAGAAATTTAATAGGACATTCAACGTGAATCACCCTGTATATTTGTTATATGTTAGTAATATTTACAACATGTAAAACAGAATCTAGTTTTTCTTATATTATGGTTTTTGAACCTAAATATTTTAAATATTTAACTCAGCAATAATTGCCTAAACTCTTAGCTACCCATTTTTATCTAATAGAACCGAAAATATATTTATAACTGTTTAATGTGCATTTTTAGAAAGGACACTTTGTATATTGCGTACTTTATGGCGGGATGATGTATTACTTTTTAAATATATCTAATATTATATATGTATATACTATATACTATATATTATATATCTAAATACATTCTTATCTTTTTTTTCATAATAATTTTGATATATTGTAATTCAACTAAATTTTACAATTCTTCACATTAGTAAACTCGAATACCTACATAGGCTATTTTTTCTACGTACCTACAGGTCACTTACCACTGGAATTTCAAGGACATAATAAGGGATAAATACCCCTTTTTCCGAAAGTTATCACGGAGATATTAATAAAACCACCCACGCGAATTGCAATCGCGAATACAATGAAACGAAAGAAAATTAACGCCAAATTCCGGAATTCTGCACTTGACCGATTTTCTGTCTGACTAGGGTAAAAAAATTATTCGGCGTTGCCAAATTTAAAATTTAGTCGGTCAAAATTTTCTTATAGAACAGTAGGGTTGTAAAACATAAATAGCCATTATTTACTGTAAAATTATGTACTGTAAAAACATTTTTCGGGGATTTAAACTGACAACTATAAAAATGAGTACGATAAGTGTAGTAAGCGTAAAATTTAGGATCAGAAGTCCGCATTTATATCATTTTAAACCATTATATTTACTTATTCCAACCCTCGCATCCTTAAGCCCACGGTAAAAACACTGTGGAAACAGTGTTCATGGAAACACTGTGTAACCACACAGGTTCCACGATGTTTTTACAGTGGAGTTGTTAAATAAACACACCGTGTTTCCACAGTAGTTTCTCGCTAAACCCACGGCACTTACACCGCAAATTCACGATGAATACACAGTGAAGTATTCATCGTAATTTCCAATAAATCCATGGGTCATTCACAAAATGTAAATATTCTTCTGTAGTAAACCGCTTCCATTGCATTTTTGGACCCACAGTGTATACACAATGGAAACACTGTCGAAAAGTGGAACCTATACACGATGTTTCCACGGTGTATTTACCATGTATCCCACAGTGTTTCCATTGTATGCACTGTGGCCCAAGGGTGCGAGGGAAGGCAAAATCTATGGACTTTTATCTCTTCCCTGCTATCAAAATTATGACAATGTCATTATCAAAATACAACTGGTCAACTAAGAGTTTGAATTTTTATTTATTGGCCGGTTTTCAGCTTTAAAACCACAAAGTAGTCTTTTCTTTGTTACATTACGTCATAAAAGATTTTTAAAAATTTCAAGATTTTTAAAGAAAATCTTAAAAATTTAAATTTACCTTATTTATTTTTTTAATTACATCTTTAAATTTAACAAAACACATGTCAAAAAATACTCCAGAAGACAAGTCTTTAACATGACATACCTATAAAAGCGCTAATATGGATTTTTAAAGTTATTAAACGACATCTTGCACATGGTGGCAATAATGTAAGAATAATCGCGTCACCCAGGCAACGCGGGATGAATTTTCGGTAATGTATGACGTCAGAACATTACGAGGGTGTTATACATTGATAGAGATTACTTACCCAAATTAAATAGCTATTTTTCGCAAATATACCGTTTGTTACCGCGTTTATCTGACTATTTTTAACCTGGGCTAAAGAACAGTGAGAGGGGATACACGGTAGTAAACGTATGCTTCGCGAACAAATCCTAAGAGTTTAAATAAACTGGTGTATGCCTTAGGGATATCATCAGACTTTTTTTTATCTTGGCTCAAAATAACCTATATGGTTTGTGAAGTTATTACCTACAATTTAGTATTTTTGTGAAACTGCAGTCACATTTTTTTATAAAAATACAGAAAAAGAAAACCGAGTAGAAAACAAAGTAAAATGTATCATTTATATACTTTAAAATAAATACTGTTTCATAAAACTAAAAACAATCTAGGTATGAACTCTCCTATTGAGTAGTAGACTTTATGGCGCAGCAATTTATAAGCAGATTTTTTTAAAATTGTATTGGAAAGGGGTGCGAAGTATACAGGGTGTTTGGTTCACCGACGTATTTTTAAAGGGGGATTAATGAGAGGGTTTTTTAACATATTTAACTATATGGGGGATTATACAAAGTGTTACGCATTTCGAGATATTTTGGGTTTTTCCCCAATTTTTTTCGAATTTGGTGCATAGATCCATATAACTTATAATAAAACTTTTTTCATTTATTTTATCTGATTGAATCTTTTTTTTTTTTAAACCCAAATGCGTATTTCATCGATATAAGATACGAAATTGGTATCCCCCTAATGATTAAAAAAAATTGTGGCTCAGTAGAATTTACAAAACGGGGTTACTGAAATACCCCAATTGTTTAAAAAGGGGGAAAAATTGGAGTGTGTAAATAAGATATTCGTTCAAATATTTCTAAAATCTTCCTTTATGTTTGCCCTGTATATTGTTTTATCACATTCCATCACAGCAGCTACTTCTTATTTATTTAGTGGGGGTTTAAAAATTTTTTACAAAAATTTCTATGAAAAAAAAATTGGGGAAAAAAAATAGTTTGGTTTTTTTAGGGTTGGGGGGGCTAACTGAAGATTACTTAGCACGAAGCAGTTCTGAATAAACAAAAAAAAAAAACGAAAAGAACGGAATATGGGAAACAATTTTTTTTTTTTGGATTATTAAAAAAAATATTCTCTTAAAAAAATGGGGCCCCTTAAAAAATAAAAAAGGAAAAAAATTTGCAGGTTCTTACGGGGGTTACTTTTTGCCCCCAAATGAAACCACCGTTTTTTATCAACGTCGACATCTTCGTCGCATCTCAGTAGTGGCTACGCCTAGTTTCCCCGTTCCGCCTTCATAATTTCTGCTGCCCCAAATTTTTTTTAATAAGATGTTCTCGATCTCTAATGTCTTCATTGTAAACCAGTTCTTTCATTTTTCCCCGGGGGTGATAGCCCCAGGGGGTCAGGTCTGGTGACCCCAGCTGGCCATAATATCGGTCCATTTCGGCCTATCCATCTTTGAGGAAATTGAGTATTAAGAAAATCTCTTACAGTTATGCGATAGTGGGCAGGACATCCATCGTTTTGGTATATGATTTGTCCTCTTACACCCCAAAGGACTTCATCCAAAATATCAGGTAAAGTATTTCTTAAAATTCTAAAAAAAATTTTTTCCCCCTTTAAATTATTTGGCAAGAAGTACGGACCGATTAAAACTCTGCCTATTACACCTGCCCACACATTTACATTAAATTTTTTTTTAAGGGAAAGTTTCTTTCTTCATAGGGGGGTTTTTTCTGCCCAGTAATGTAGGTTATAAAAATTAGTTACCCCCCTTACGAGAAAAATTTGATTCATCCGTCCAAAAAAACCTACGTAAAAAATTTTGCATCTTCTATGTCGGCGTTTAAGATGAATCGAAAAAAATGATTCTTCGAGCAGGATCACCTTCCTCAACCCCTTTTTCCGGGGGGGTAGTGGAATGGATGCTTTTTTTTCCAATGAAGAACTGTCGAAACTTTCCATGTAGATACATGTAGCTGTTCCGCTTTTTTCCCCAGTGCTAGTGGTGGGACCCTTTTCCCCAAATTATTTAAAATTTGCAGATCCACTTCAACGTCATTTGTTGGTTGTTCGCTCTAGGCTCTGTGTGATGTAAATTACCTGTTTCACTTAATCTACGATATGTATTAGCGAAGACAGTCACATGGGGTACTCTTCTTTGGGGAAACTTTTTTGTATAAAATCTCTGAAAAAGCAGCTGCGTTGCCGTCGGCTTTTCCCTACATAAAAATTATATCAGCATATTCAACATTCGAAAAAGCAGCCATTATACCAAAACGTTGAACGGAAAATTACAAAAAAACGGGGTAAAATACTCCAGTTTTTCAACTAATCAAATCTTGAAAGATGAGTTTGTCCGTCACCGGGCAACGCTACTTAGGAGCAACATCAACAACAAAAATAAAATGTTGGTAAAAAACACTACATCGCTAAACCGCACTAAATAAAATGGGGAAATGCTGTGATGGAATGTGATTTTTTAAATATACAGGGCAAACATAAAAAGGGAAATTTTAAAAAAATTTTAACGAATATCTTTTTACACACTCCCCAAATTTTTCGCTTATAAATTCGAAGTTGGATATTTCAGTAACTCGTTTTGTAAATTCTACCCCGGGCCCCAATTTTTTTTAACATTTGTAAGAACCTTTTGTATCTTATATCGATGAAATACGCATTTAAGTTAATAAAAAAAAAAAATTTAATCAGATAAAATAAATGACAAAAGTTTTATTATAAGTTTATGGATTTGCACCAAATTCGATAAAATTCGGAAAAACCAAAATATCTAAAAGGAACACTTTGTTAATACTATAAAAGTTAAATATTTAAAAAACCCTCTCATTAATCCCCCCCTTTCAGATATCGTGGGGGAAACCCAAAAACCCTGTATGGTGGGGACAGCTGAACATTGCAGCGCCGCTGTGGGCAAATTTTCGATAAATCATGTTTTTTTCAAAAACAAATAAAAATAATAAAAATGATCAAATTTTTTTGGAAATGTCAGAATACTGGCAGAAATAGTTACCCCTTTATACTTTCCAAACTCTTTGGGTTTGAAAAAAGGTCAAAATGGATAAATGCAGGAAAAAAAAAAAAATTAAGTAGCCAAATGAGTTCTGGTTTTGAGGTTAGGCAACTTTAAATTTGACATAAAAAAAAAAAAACTTATCGTTTTTGCCTTCCTTTTTTTTCCCAAAGTGTTTTAAAAATTATTTTTAATAGACTAAGTAGTGTCGGGGAGTCTGTGATTGTAAATAGGAAAATGGCTATAAAGCCTTTAAGTAACAAAGATGTTAAGTTTTTAAAATTGAAAAAACCCCCCTTTTTTAAAAAAAAAAAAACCTTTAAAAAATTAAAAAATTAAAATGGTAAAGAGTAAATGCATTTATTTGTGAAATTGGAAAAAGTTAGGGGGAAAAATTTTCAAAATTAAAAGGAGTCCAAACCAATTTTAAAAAAAAGGCCTATTTTTTTATTTTTTTAAATTAATTTTAAACCAATTTAAATTTTTAAATTAATTTTATCAAATTTTTTGCTGTTAAAAACTGACGTTTCTGCGGCTAATAAATTATAAAAACAAATTTCAATAAGCTTGTCCTATCAACGTACTAGTACAATAAAGATTTTAATTTGGAATAAATAATATTAAAATAATTTTTTTCACAAAATTAATAAAAATAGGAATTTTTTGAAAAAATATTTGGGAACTATCTTTTTCTTTGAACAACTTTTTCTAGTAACTTATTTCCATATCTTCTCAAATAAATGCTCTTTACTCTTGAACCATTTAAACTTTTTTCAATTTTCTGAGTACCGCGTATAAAATTTGTTAAATGTTTTTATCCCAATCTTACTTTAAGAAGTAGAAAAATTTTTTTAAGAGTAGTTTTTTTATGATGAAATTAAAAATAAAGAAGTTTTTTACTATTCAACACCTTTTCCGTGAACGTACTGGTGTGTCCACGGAAAGGTGTTGAGTAGAAAAACTTCTTTATTTTTAATTTTATCGAAAAGTTACAGATAAAATGTTTGGCACTTCTAGGAGCGGGATAAAGCAGCTATTTTATACGCGGTGTTCAGAAATTGAAAAAACTAAAATGGTACAGAGTAAACTGCATTTATTTGCAAGATATGGAAATAAGTTACTAAAAAGTTTTTCAAACGTAAGTAGTCTCTAATACCAATTTTCCAAAAATCGGCCCTTTTATTTCTAATTAAAATTTCATTATCAATTAACTAATTTAAAATTTTTGTACCAGTAGGCGTTGATGTGACAGCTTGGCTTTTATAACCATTAGCCACAAGTATCGTCAGCTTTAAATGCTTATAACAACAAAAATTTGATTATAAATTGATATTAAAATAAATTTAATCACAAATAAATAAAAGTAGGCCGATTTTTTCGAAAATTGGTATTAGAACTACTTTTAATTTTGATAACTTTCTTAGTAACTTATTTCCATATCTTATCAAATAAATGCACTTTACTCTTGTCCATTTAAGGTTTTTAAATTTTCTGAACACCCAGTATAAATATATTTAAATGTTCTATCTCAATCTTACTATTAGAGTAGCAAAAATTTTATCAAAGTATTTTTTGATAAAATCAAAAATAAAAAGTTTTCTCTTCAACACCTTTCCGTGGACATACTGTATATACAGGGTGTTACTCAATGGTATGTCATAATTTGAAGGAGGCATTCCTGGATCGATTTTAAGTCGAAAAGTTCATATAAACGTGGGCCCTAAAATGCTTATTTATTAAGATACAGGGTGTTAAAGTTTTATTTTATTTTTCACTTTTAATACATTTTCAAAGACGGTTTGAGATATTGAACTGAATTTTGGCACAGGATATTATGGCATAAAAACACACTTTTCAGATGTTCATTTAATTTTTTGCAACCAGTGGCGTAGCTATGACGAATTTTCAAAACAATTTTACAAAAAAATACTACGCCATTGACTTGGGAAAAAATTATGGTTTTATAATAATTATCAATCAATTATAAACAAAAAATCCCTCTTTCATTTTGCCGTAAAACTTACCGTTTGGGAGAAATCGTTAATTAAAAAATGTCTTATGTACCCAAATTGCACTTGAAAAATTATTATTGAAATAAAATCAAGTTAGCTTTGCTCGTTGCCAGCGATTGTTGTTTGTTGTTTGTAAACATTATGACACTGACGTTAATTATCATTCTTGATTGTGTTAAACTTTTATTTTCAATTTTAAATACATTTTTCAAATATTTATTTTAAGCTATTTTCTTACAAACTAGTGAACAAAAAGCAATAACAATTAAATACAATACATACATAATTTACAAAAAATGTTGGAAATGACCACCTCTCGCCTCTATGCAGGCTTCTGCTCTTCTTCTCATTGAATTACGAACCCTTTCAAAAATTCCATGCGTGTTTCGGATAGTTTCACATCCGTCAATAATTCTATTTCTGAGTTCTTCTAATGTCACAATTAATTGTAAAATAATGTTTTTAGGTGTCCCCACAAATAAAAATCTAGGCTGTTCAGGTCAGGCGATCTAGGTGGCCAAAATTGTGGTCCTCCACGGCCTATCCAATGATTTTGGTAGGCTCTATTTAAATGCTCACGAGCCAATATGCTAAAGTGGGCGGGAGCGCCATCATGCATAAACCAAAGTTGTTGCCGTAACTGAAGAGGAACATTTTCAAGAAGCAAAGGCAAATCATTTTGGAGAAAATTACAATAATCCTGTCCGTTAAGGCGTCCTGGTAAAAAAATGGTCCAATTAAATGGTCGGATACGATACCGATCCAAACGTTCAGTGAAAATTGATCCTGAAAATGTGTCTTTGTAATCGCATGAGGTTTCCTGGGCCCAGTAATGATTGTTATGGAAATTGGTTATTGCATTTCTTGAAAAATTTGCTTCGTCCGTAAACAATATTTTGGCATCAAAATGAGGATTTTCTGTTACTTTTGGAGATACCATCTACAAAATTGCGTACGTGGTTCATAATCTCTAGGAAGCAATGCCTGAACCCTTTGTATGTGAAAGGATATAAAAAAAGAATCTCTTAAAATCTCCCATACCGTCTTGTAGAATGTTTAATGCCATGCTATTTTTCGCGTACTTGTGGTTGGATCCTCTTCGACTGCATGCAGGACAGCCTCCTCCACTGCCGGTGTTCTAACTGTACGGGGCCTTCCCTCGGAAATATTAGCTTTAAAACTGCCAGATTCAGTCAGACGACGATGAATGTTTATAAATGTTCGTCCATCTGGGAGAGCGCGATTAGGATACCTTTCTTGATACAAACGCCGCGCCTCCACAGCATTACCATTAGCTAGACCATAAAGGAAATGCATTTGTGTCATTTCAAATTAGAATAATTTACCATTTTTTTAACTAGCAAAATGCACGTTTTAAGATCGAAGGAGAAATAAATACAAACTGTCAAGAATGATAATTAACGTCAGTGTCATAATGTTTACAACAACAAAACAACAATCGCTGGCAACGAGCAAAGCTAACTTGATTTATTTCAATAATAATTTTCAAGATGCAATTTGGGTACTAAGACATTTTTTTAATTAACGATTTCTCCAAACGGTAAGTTTTACGGCAAAAATGAAAGGGATTTTTGTTTATAATTGATTGATAATTATTATAAAACCATAATTTTTTCCCAAGTCAATGGCGTAGTATTTTTTGTAAAATTGTTTTGAAAATTCGTCATAGCTACGCCACTGGTTGCAAAAAAAATTAAATGAACATCTGAAAGTGTGTTTTTATGCCATAATATCCTGTGCCAAAATTCAGTTCAATATCTCAAACCGTCTTTGAAAAATGTATTAAAAGTGAAAATAAAATAAAACTTTAACACCCTGTATCTTAATAAATAAGCATTTTAGGGCCCACGTTTATATGAACTTTTCGACTTAAAATCGATTCAGGAATGCCTCCTTCAAATTATGACATACCATTAAGTAACACCCTGTTATATATATATATATATATATATATATATATATATATATATATATATATATATATATATATATATATATATATATATATATATATATATATATATATATATATATATATATATATATATATATATACATATAAATATATACATATACATATATACAGCGTGTCCCACGCAGTTCTTGCCATATGGGAAAATTTTTACTGACAGTCGAAACAAAATCATTTTGATGTAGAAAAGTTCTGCTTATTTAAAAACTAAAAATCCCTACGCAAAAGTTTAAAAATACCAGCAGTATACAAAGTAGCGACAAAAACGTAAAATTTATCCAAGACTAAAGTACCCTTATTTTGCAATATTCAAAGAAAAGTTATTTAAAGGAATTATTTAGAATTAATTTTTATATCTAATTACGAATTCACAGCCACCTACGAAAAAAGGGTATTTTTATTTTACATTAAAAAATTTTGTCAAAAATTAACAAAGGTAATTATCGGACCTGAAGGTAACTATGCCAATAATAACTGACATAAACACTGACATTATTTCTAGTCAGAAGTACAGTTATAAATTCAGTTTATCCATTTATCATTTTGATTTATTATGCCTCCAAAACTAACCACGGAACAGAAGATTGAAATTGTTTTAATTGTGGATGACAACTACAAAACCTTTAGAGAAGCCGCTGAGATTTTCAATGAAAGGCATCCTGAAATATCTGTATCTCATCAAACTGTTGGACACATAATGGCAAAATTTAAAGGTAGTGGAAGTGTAGAAAACAGATTCAATAAAAAAAATCAAGTTCAGGTCGAAGATGATGAAGATTTTGACTTGCAAATTATCAAGCCGTTGTTGAAAATCCCAAGATTTCCTTGAGAAATATGGAAAAAGTACTTCCTGGAAATGAAAGACGCTCAGTCTGTAAATCTACTGCTGGAAGAGTTCTTAAAGCAAATCATTTTCATCCCTATAAACCCATCTTTGTCCACACATTGCATCCTGGAGACTTTGATTTTCGGTTTGATTTTTCAGCTTGATATCAAGGTATGCATGAAGACGACCCGTATCTTTATAGAAAAATAATTTTTCTGACGAAGCTTGTTTTACGTCAAATGGAGTTGTTAGCTCCCAGAACTATCGATGGTGGAGTACAGCTAACCCGCGGTTTGTTATCCAGTGTCGGGATCAGTTTTCTTTTAAGACAAATGTGTGGTGCGGAATTTTAGATAATCAACTGATAGGCCCGTTTTTCTTCCGGGGTAATATAACGTCGGATGTTTACCTTCATTTTTTGGGAAATCAGTTGTCTGACTTTATTAATGGCCTTCCGTGACATTAGAAATACTTTGTGGTATCAGCATGATGGTGCGCAATGCCATAGTTCTCGAGCTGTTAACGAGTTTCTTCAGGAAATGTTCCAGGGGCGTTGGATAGGAAGATTTTCAGAAATTCATTGGCCGGCGAGGTCACCCGACCTGAACCCACTGGATTACTTCCTTTGGGGATATTTAAAGGAAAAAGTGTATTCTCACCGACCATTTCAAAATATCGATAGCTTAGAAAGGATAATAACCCAGTGTGCTCGAGAAATCCCTCAAGTTGTTTTAAGAAAAGTTGTTTCAAAATTCTCCAAGTTAACAGAAAAATGCATGGAAAAAGAAGGTGGCTATATTAAAATTTGAATTATACTAATTTTCTTTTGTTATAAGTGATACATTAATTTGTTTTATATTAAAGCTTTTACTTTTTATTCCGTTCTGATTTACTGAAATACAAAAATATACATTTTTCGTAGGTGGCTGTGATTTCGTAATTAGATATAAAAATTAATTCTAAATAATTACTTTAAATAACTTTTCTTTGAATATTGCAAAATAAGGGTACTTTAGTCTTGGATAAATTTTACGTTTTTGTCGCTACTCTGTATACTGCTGGTATTTTTAAACTTTTTGCGTAGGGATTTTTAGTTTTAAATAAGCAGAACTTTTCTACATCAAAATGATTTTGTTTCGACTGTCAGTAAAAATTTTCCCATATGGCAAGAACTGCGTGGGACACGTGTATATAATATATATTATATATATATATATATATATATATATATATATATATATATATATATATATATATATATATATATATATATATATATATATATATATATATATATATATATATATATATATATATATATATATATATATATATATATATATATATATATATATATATATATATATATATATATATATATATATATATATATATATATATATACAGGGTGTTTCCTAACTACGGTACGAAACTTTAGAGGGTGATTGGCTAGGTCGTTTTAAGAAAAAAGTTCCTATGAACATATGTCCGGAGTTGCTTCGTTTCTGATATACAGGGCGTTTAAGGAAAAAAACGGTATTTATAAAATATTTTAAATATCCTAAAACCGATTTGGTCGAAATTTGGTGCAATTATTTGAAGTAATAAGGTGCTTATTTAGCTCTAACTAGATTGAAATTATTAGCTCCAGTGGCGTCTCAGTGGGCACCACAGCCATATTATTGACGAAAAAAAGTACACCAATGACTTTTTCTTATAGTTTTTATATTTTTTAAGATTAAGCAACTAAAAATACAACTTTTTACTTTCCTGTGTTTTCTTTATATCTAGCTACGTTTTCGAGAAAAAAAAAATAAAAACCACATTAACTCATTCTGAAAGCTATCCATGGACAACATAAAATAAAAACCAAAAATAAAAAATAAACACTTTCGACCTTAAAGTCAATGAGCAAAATATCCACCTTCTGATAAAATACAGGACTGCAACCGATTTGTCATTGAGTGTCTGACACGTGCAAAAATTTCTGGAGTATTCCTTATGACATTGCAATTGTCAATTATCCGATTCCTCAAGTCATTCACATCTAGTACAGGAGTTTTATGAACAAGAGCTTTCAAATGGCCCCATAAATAGAAATCTGGAGGATTTATATCAGGACTGCGAGGTGGCCAATTTTGAGGTCCTGCACGTCCAATCCAGCGATTAGGGTAGGTGATGTTGAGATGCTGACGGGCAAGAGCACTAAAATGAGCTGGAGCCCCGTCGTGCATAAACCACATGTTGACTCTTACTTGTACGGGTACTTCTTCTAACAAAATGGGTAAATGATCTTGCAAAAAGTCCGTGTAGGATTCACCTGTTAATCTTGCTGGTAAAAAAATGGGCCAATTAGGTAGTCACCCATAATTCCTACCCAAACGTTCAGCGAAAATTGTTGCTGAAAATTACTTTCTCTAATAACGTGGGGATTTTCGTCGGCCCAAAATGGTCAATGTGAAAGTTCACAATAGCATCTCGTGAAAAATTTGCCTCGTCCGTAAATAAAACATTTGGTAAAAAATTATTATTATATGCCATGGTATGAATCAACCACCTGCAAACCATTAATCTTGTTTGAAAATCCCGAGGTAGCAGAGCTTGGACCCGCTGTATGTAATATGGGTACAGGAGTTTTCTTTTTAGAACTTTCCAATCGGTTTTTATGCTAACTTCAAGCTGCTGTGCAATCTTCCTGGTACTATTTGAAGGATATTCTTCTATCGCATTAAGTATAGCTTCTTCTAATTCAGGCGTTGTTACAGTTTCTGGTCTTCCAACACTTGTATTTTTATTAAAACTCCCAGTTTCACATAACCTTGCGTGTAGCGTTTTAAATGTTTTGGCACATGGAATTACTCTGTTAGGATATCTGTCCTGGTAAATTCTTCGCGCTTCTTCCGCATTTCCATTTGCTAATCCATAAATAAAGTGCATGTCAGCCATTTCAGCGTTAGTAAAATTATTCATGATGGATCACTGCTAATTGACAACTCTGAATTTTACTGATATGACAATACTATCACTGTGAGCTGGTCTCCAAAGCGGGTAAGTAGGTACTAGATTGGACTTCGCAATAATTTGTTATAAAAAGCAGATGTGGTATGCCAAAAATGTGATAATAAAAGTCATACAAATAAAATGTTTATTTTTATAGAAAACAAGATATGAGGTTGCTTCATCTAAAAAAAAACTACAAAAAAAGTCATTGGTTCACCAAATTGTTTAAGAATATTCATGATATTTAAATATCGTTTTTTTTTAAGTGTCAGACACTCAATGACAAATCGATTGCAGTCCCGTATTTTATGAGAAGGTGGACATTTTGCTCATTTACTTTAAGGTCGAAATTGTTTATTTTTTATTTTTGGTTTTTATTTTATGTTGTCCATAGATGGCTTTTAGAAGGAGTTAATGTGGTTTTTATTTTTTTTCTCGAAAACGAAGCTAGATATGAAGAAAACACAGGAAAGTAAAGAGTTGTATTTTTAGTTGCTTAATCTTAAAAAATACAAAAACTATAAGAAAAAGTCATTGGTGTACTTTTTTTCGTCAATAATATGGCTGTGGTGCCCACTGAGAGGCCACTGAAGCTAATAATTTCAATCTAGTTAGAGCCAAATAAGCACCTTATTACTGCAAATAACTGCACCAAATTTCGACCAAATCGGTTTTAGGATATTTATGATATTTTATAAATACAGGGTGTCCCACTAAGGGTGGCGAGGTACGTTATTACGGAAACCATAGGCCCTAGAGCCTCGAGAAAAAAAATTTAATTACTAAATCGGCCAAAGAAAATATTTTAAAGCTTCTAGAATGGCCGCTAGATGGCGTAACTGCTAAGACAAAACAATAAATTTGAATTTTCTTAAAAATTGTTTCATTAAGGTACTATTTTGAGAACGGGAATAAAAAGTTCATCAATTCTGCGTCAGTTTGCTTTCAAGATTTTTTTCGTTTCTCTGATAATAAGGGTGGGGGGAGCTGGTAAATAAATTATTTTTAAAATTGCTGTAACTTCCCTACCCATTATCCAAATTAACTTAACTTGAGTTCGTTTGACAGATTCTTAAGCTTATTAAAAAAAATATTTTAGTGATGGCCGCTAGTTCTTATCTTTTTTTCCAGAGGGCGCTGTTTGTAAAAGTTTCAGTTTTTTAAAATTTTCTTAAAAAAATTAAATGGTACGGCATACTTTTTTTACGGCAGTTTTAAAGAGTATAAAAATGGCTAAATTTTGGCGAAAACCGCGTTCTGATATCTTTATTCGTTTTCGAGTTATTTTCAAATAACCTATTTTTTTTTCAAAAATTAATGTTAGCCATTAAACAAATGCTTTTTTCTGCGTAAAGTCTTAGCTAAGTAGGCCTTGAAAACAATAAAATACTTTTATTTTAATTTAAAACTTACCGCATTTAAAAGCAAACTTGCTAATAGCAAGATGAAACAAGAACACTATTAGAACACTAACTCTATTAAACAGAAATTATGATAAAACACATTATTGTTTAAAAAGAGAACAAAAACGAAATGTCTTTACAAATGTGAGTAAATTTGGATAATGGGTACGGAAGTTAAAGCAATTTTAAAAATAATTTATTTACCAGCTCCCCCCACCCTTATTATCAGAGAAACGAAAAAAATCTTGAAAGCAAACTGACGCAGAATTGGATGAACTTTTTATTCCCGTTTTCGAAATAGTACCTTAAAGAAACAATTTTTTTCAAATTTTTTGTTTTGTCTTAGCAGTTACACCATCTAGCGGCCATTCTAAAAGCTTTAAAATATTTTCGTTTAATTTCCTTTGGCCGATTTAGTAGTTAAATTTTTTCCCCGAGGCTCTAGGACCTATGGTTTTCGTAATAACGTACCTCGCCACCCTTAGTGGGACACCCTGTATATATATATATATATATATATATATATATATATATATATATATATATATATATATATAATATATATATATATATATATATATATATATATATATACACATAATATATAAATATATGTATATGTATATTTATATATATATATATATATATATATATATATATATATATATATATATATATATATATATATATATATATATGTTTGATCAAAGTTCCTTAAGAAAAAGGTTTGTATCAATTGGCAACCGCGCTTTGAGATGATTTTTAAAATAATTTAAAATTTAAAACCTCTCTATTGAAATGGGTCTAGCAACGATAAGTCGCATAAACGGTATGCGGTAGTAAAAGTTACGGGTTTCGGGTACTACTTGCAATTAGTGGTTAATTATTAGTGTCTTTCATGAAATTGATGATATAAGGTATCCCTAAGATTTCCTTTGTCCTTTTCTCCCTTTTTTACCCAGTTTACCATTAGAATACCTAACAAGATCAACATTTTTTTGGAACCAACACTATCGAAGATTTTGGTAAGTTTTGCTATTTATTTCAATAAGGGATATTTTTTGTTATTTTAATATTCCGTGAAATAAGATAAAACATAATTTTGGTCCTAATCGAACCGGATATTTGTAAAATTTTAATGGTACCTTCATTTTTTATTTTTATAGTTCACGGGTAACGATAAAGAATAAAAACATTTTGGGTTTTTTTTGGGTGAGACTGTCGGCGGATCGGTTGCTATTTAAACAGTGTTGTCAAATGTGGACACAGTTCATTAAATTCAATCGTTTCAATAGTGTAACTTCTTAATTTCGGTTTTTCGGTTTATTTACAAATATTTACGGATATATGCGGGTTTTTAAAAATTATTTGAAAAGTACTTAATAACTTTCGGTATAAAGGTTATTGAGTTTTAGCTTAAATAGATCATTCAAGGTTCGGATTGCTATTTGATACAGTGTGTTAAAATATTTCTGGTACAGATAAAATATATAAGAATATTTTAATTACAGTTATTTATTGTTTATCAGCTAATAGAAATATATTTCATTGTAATTAATAATTAGTAATATTTGTAATAAATATGAGTACCACGGCTGAACAGAAACTTAAAAGACTCACTTCTAAGAAGGAATCTTTGTTTATGATTTTACAAAATATGTACGATCTGACAAAAGTTATTGCTAATCAAAAACACAGGGATAAATTTGAAGCGTTGTATCCATCATTGGATTTAACTAGGAATTCTTTAATTGGGGTGATCGATGAAATTAATGATTTTTTCTGTTTGAAGTTCAAGAAAATTTTTCTCCGGATTACAAAGTACTCTCTACTATTAATGAGTTGTGTTGCTATATTGAGGTAGCAGCAGCAAAATTAAAAGCTAATAAGACGGCTCCTTCAGAGAATAATCCCGTAGATCCAAATCGGATATTGCCTTCTTTACCAAAAATAGAATTACCGGAATTTTCAGGTGAAATTCGTCAATGGGAAACCTTCTATGCAATTTATAAAAGTTTAATTCATGACAACCCTACTTTAAATAATACGAAAAAAGTTCATTATTTGGTAGGACGTTTACGCGGCTCTGCTTTAAGCATTTGTTCGGGTGTAGCACCAACGGGAGATAATTATGAAATAATTTGGCAGTCACTTCTTGACAGATACCAAGATAAGAGATATTTAGCAAACAATTATCTAGACCAGATTATGAATTTTAAATGTTTACATGCCGAATCCACGAAAAATTTAAATTTATTTTTGGAAAGATTTGATGTTGCTGTTTGTGCATTGAAAAAATTAAATTTGCCTGATCTAGCGGACTTTATTTTATTTTATCAAGCACGCAATAAATTAGATAAGGAAACAGTTAAGGCATTTGACAGTTTTAATCGGAGCGTAGAAATTCCCACATATAGTGAGCTTATAGGGTTTGTAAAGGAGCAGTCAAAATTATTAAATTTAACTAACATATCAGGTGCGCCTTCACCCTCCCATCGTAATCCAAAGTTGTTTTCTGGTCAGGTTAGGGATGATAGTAAATACAAACCTACTCCTTGTGTTTTCTGTAATAAAATTGGGCATTACTTAGGACGTTGTGAAAAATTTAAGAGGCTTTCTCCATCAAAGAGATATGAAACGGTAAAGGATAGTAATTGGTGCTATAACTGCTTATCTCCTAATCACGGAGTAAGGTCATGTCCTACGGACAGGACATGTTCGGAATGTTCTAAAAAACATCATATTTTGCTGCATACGGGAAAACCTGCTGATAAAGTAAAGTTTTCGGAAACGGATGAATCGATTTCTACAAAAATACAATCGGATGAACCACAATCACTTTGCTCTACGGTTTCGGAAAAATGCAAAGTACAATGCAATAAAACGGTTTTGTTATCCACGGTAGTTGTTCATGTATTAAATAGTCCTATTTTAAATGGAACTGCGAGATTTATTTTAGACAGCGGTAGTCAAGTAAATCTATTAACGGTGAAATGTTGTAAAAAACTTGGATTACCGATTTCCAAGGCCTATTCGTCGGTGGAAGGCTTAGGGCAAAATTCTCAAGTAGTGAAAGGTAAAACGGACTTAGTGATCGGTTCTCGACATAATATCGAAAACACTTATAATTTAAGTGCTCTTTTAGTAGAGAAAATCACTGATAAATTACCTAAGGTGTCTATTAATACGGACGTTCTTTCGGGATGGAAAAATATACCGTTAGCGGATAGTAGATATTTCGAACCGGGCGAAATAGACGGTATTATAGGAGCGGAGTTATTCCCTTTTATTTTCGGAAAAAGGCGGTTAGCCACAAATGGTGGGTCACCGATCGCTATGGAAACTGCTTTCGGGTACGTAATAATGGGTCAAGTACCTACGGCGGAAGCGGCAGCGCAATTAACATTTTTTACTCAAGAAACTGACACATCTATTGAGGAACTATTATATAAATTTTTTGAAATTGAGCAAGTTCCAAAGCGACCAGAAAGTAGTCCAGAGGAATTAGAATGTGATAAAATATTTTTTAAAACATATTCGCGGGATAAAGTCACGGGACGATTTAGTGTTGCTCTACCATTTAAATACGATCCGGTTAATTTAGGAGATTCGATGAAAAATGCTCAGCGTCGGTTATTATCATTGGAGAAACGGTTGGATAAGTTTCCAAATTTGCGAGTGGAATATAATAATGCCATTAAGGATTTTATTAATCAAGGTCATATGCGACTCTTACAAAATAATGCGACTCATGACTTAGCTTATTACATTCCTCACCACGCGGTTTTTAAATCGGACAGTACTAGTACTCCTCTTCGAGTTGTTTTGGATGCAAGTGCACCCTCAGATTCACATGTGTCATTAAATGATATTTTGTATAACGGTCCAAAATTACAAGCGGATATTTGCACGCTTTTGTTAAACTTTCGGTTGTTTAAAATTGCAATAACAGCAGATATTCGGCAAATGTATCGGCAAATAAATATTGTAAAGGAACATTGGCCTTTTCAGCGTTTATTGTGGCGCTTTAGTCCGGAAGAAAAGGTGGATATTTATGAGCTGACTGTAGTAGCTTTCGGTGTAAAATCGTCTCCATATTTAGCGTTGCGCGTTATTCAGCAATTGGTAAATGAGGAAAAGGAAAAATATCCTTTAGCTGCTAGTTTTATAAATAGAGATATTTATATGGATGATTTGGTTTCTAGTACCGAGTCTGACGATACAGCTTATCAATTATATCAAGAGTCAGTTCAACTTTTTAAAGCGGGAGCCTTTGAATTAACCAAATTTTCGACTAATTCTCAAAACTTATTAAATAAAATTCCGGTTAACCAACGGCTTTCAAAGGAAGTAATTTTTAAAACGGACACAAAAATTTTAGGCATGCAATGGGATCCTGAACTAGATATTCTTCGATTTAGATTGGATACTCCAGGCAAAACATGTACAAAGCGGTCGATTCTTTCCGCGGTCGCACGTTGTTACGATCCTATCGGACTTATATCACCTTTTATTTTCTTTTTAAAATTACTTGTAAAAGAACTATGGAAACTAAAACTCGGATGGGATACAGAACCTCCCAGAAATATTATACGGATTTGGGAAAATGTCCGCTTAGAATGGAATGAGTTATATAATTTCGAATTGCCACGGCATTTGGGTGTTGAGAAAAATACCCCAATTACAATTTTGGCATGCGCAGATGCTAGCCAAAACGGCTACGGCGCAGTGGTGTATTCTAAGGTGTTTACAGAATGTGACGGTCCGGTGGTTAGATTAATCTGTGCGAAAGTCAAAGGTGTCTCCATTTAAATTAGTAACTATTCCTCGGCTGGAATTATGTGCGGCAGTTCTTTTATCGAATTTAGTTAAGCATATTATAAATGCATTTGCTGATAGGGCAGTTGTTGCAAGGGTGTATGCGTTTTCAGATTCAACTACAGTGTTGAATTGGCTTAATTCACCGTTTGTTAAAGATATTTTTGTAGCAAATCGGGTGAGCCAGATTAAGGAAAATATACCGGATGCCCATTGGCGATATATTGAAGGAATTGGTAATCCGGCAGATTGTTTGTCTAGAGGCCTTACACCAAGACAGTTAGTTAATCATCCCTTGTGGGCATCGGGTCCTGAGTGGATGAAATTGTCAGAACAGGATTGGCCTGTCAAACAAATAAATACAAGTTCCAATGAAAGGTTAAATCGGGGAAATTCGGATTTTGCCGAAGAGGTGTTTGTTATGACAGATGAAGAAATCAGTCATCCTCTCTTGAAGGTTGTTGAAAATTGTTCCTCTTGGTTAAAAATTTTGCGCATTACTGTTTGGGTGCTTAGATTTCTAAAACTTATTTCGGTAAGAGATCACATCGGGGCGAATGATTTGAATAAGGCCGAAATAACTTTACTCAGGCTGGTTCAAATAAAACATTTTGACAATGACATGAAATTAATATCAAAGGGTAGGAAATGCGCCTCTAAACTTTGGAAATTAAAACCTTTCTTGCACGACGGGCTGTTGCGGGTAGGTGGTCGGCTTACAAATTCATCGCTTTCCTTTTCCCAAAAACATCCAATTCTTTTGCCGGCTAAGGATACGTTAGTGGGCAGATTAGTAGATTTCAATCACATCATTAATTTACATACTGGGCCCTACTTACTTGAGTCTATTCTTAGACAAAAGTATTGGATTTTGGGTGGTAGAAGTATAATTCGTAATAGAGTGCATAAATGTAATCGATGTTTCCGAATGAAACCGATAAATTTGACGCCACTGATGGCAGATTTTCACAAACTAAGCCTTTTTTACACACGGGTGTAGACAGTTCAGCTCCGGAGGTACTTACTCCTGCTCATTTCTTGACTTTCATGCCACTTAAAAGTTTCCCAACTGAGGATTTCTCGAGCCTCTCAATGGGTCGGTTGGATCGGTTCCAGTTGATAGATAGAATGGTGCAGGATTTCTGGAAACGTTGGCGTATGGAGCATTTGACAAGTTTGCAGGTAAGAGAAAAGTGGACGGAAAACTCTTCATCGGTAAAGGTTGGGACGGTAGTAATTTTAAAAAGTGATAATTCTCCTCCCCTTCATTGGCCTTTAGCCATAATTGTAAAAGTTCACCCTGGAAAGGACGGAGTCATTCGGAACGTGACAGTAAAAACAAGTAAAGGCATTTATACCCGTCCAACGGTAAAAATATGTCCTTTACCGTCTCAATAAAGTTTCGTAGTTTGCGGTGGTACACATAGAATTTTTATTTTTATGTATTTATTTTTTGTTAATTTGATTTCTAGTTTTGTTTGTGGGTGTTTAATGAGATAAAATATTCTGACCGGGCTTTTTGGTTGTTTTCTCGGTTTTATATATTAATTTAGGTCTTTCAATCTTAGCTGAAAAACAATGTTTCAGGGTGCGGGGTATGTTTGATCAAATTCCTAAGAAAAAGGTTTGTATCAATTGGCAACCGCGCTTTGAGATGATTTTTAAAATAATTTAAAATTTAAAACCTCTCTATTGAAACGGGTCTAGCAACGATAAGTCGCATAAACGGTATGCGGTAGTAAAAGTTACGGGTTTCGGGTACTACTTGCAATTAGTGGTTAATTATTAGTGTCTTTCATGAAATTGATGATATAAGGTATCCCTAAGATTTCCTTTGTCCTTTTCTCCCTTTT
Source organism: Listronotus oregonensis (assembly GCA_019359885.1). Taxonomy (NCBI): domain Eukaryota; kingdom Metazoa; phylum Arthropoda; class Insecta; order Coleoptera; family Curculionidae; genus Listronotus; species Listronotus oregonensis. The sequence goes on from JAHBCN010001996.1 coordinate 95,978, forward strand.
TTACCCAGTTTACCATTAGAATACCTAACAAGATCAACATTTTTTTTGGAACCAACACTATCGAAGATTTTGGTAAGTTTTGCTATTTATTTCAATAAGGGATATTTTTTGTTATTTTAATATTCCGTGAAATAAGATAAAACAATATATATATATATATATATATATATATATATATATATATATATATATATATATATATATATATATATATATATATATATATAAAATATATATATATATATATATATATATATATATATATATATATATATATATATATATATATATATATATATATATATATATATATATATATATATATGTATATATGCAAACTATCATTCCGGGATTCAATCCGTTTATTGAAAACTTTGTTTTCACAACGTTTCGCCGAAATCACATTCGGCATTTTCAAGTGATGTTGTTCGCTCTGCGTCTCGACTTGAACTACCTGGTCTGTGCGCTTGCAAAGGGTTTTATTGTCTGCCGTCGCCGGAGGTGGTAGCGCGTTACGGTCTGGTGAGCAGGCGGGATTGGTGTAGGTTGTTGCTGGGTGGCAACTGAAGGTGCCTTGTTTGGGCTTTCTTTGGTTTTTGTCTTTAGGATGGTCGTTTTCCATGTTCTTGGTATGTTGATGGCGTCGTCGCGTTTGTTCAGGGTGCCGGCTTTCTCTATTTCGAGGGCTTCTCTTATTAGTCTGGTCCTGTGATGTTTTATTGCTGATATTTGTTTTGAGTTGTCGAAGTCGATAGTGTGTCCTGTGTTATGGTGATGTTGGAAAAGGGCGGAAACGCTATGTCGACGACATATTCATTATATGGTCTTACGGCCAAGACGAATTAGAAAGCTTTCTCGGCTTTCTAAACAATATCCATCATAGAATCCACTTTACGCTAGAGGTAGAACAAGACAAAAAACTTCCTTTTCTAGACCTCTTATTAACAAGACAACCCAACGGTAGACTCGGATACACAGTATATAGAAAACCAACTCACACAAACAGATACCTACACGGCAATTCCCATCACCATCCAGCATAAATACAGGCAGTAGCAAGCACCCTAATCTCAAGATCTATCCGCCTCACGGAGAAGGACAATAGACTAAAAGAAATAGAAACAATCACAACGGCGCTTAGAGAAAACAATTACAGCAAAAACAATATCCAGAAGGCACTCAGGCGACAAAAACAGCCACCCAAACAGGAAAAGCAGGATGAAGAGGATAGACCAAAGGCCGTACTCCCCTACATAAAAGGAGTCACAGACAAAATCGGACGGGTCCTAAGAAAAAACAAAATTACACCAATTTTCAAGCCACAAACCACTGTAGCCAACATCTTGGGAAACCCAAAAGATAAGATTAAATTAGAAAACCATGGGGTCTACAGCATCCCCTGTAAAAACTGCACAAAACAATACGTAGGACAAACAAACAGACGCATATCCGTCAGGATCCAAGAACATAAAAACAGCATAAAAACAAAACAAACAACCTCCGCCCTTTCCAACATCACCATAACACAGGACACACTATCGACTTCGACAACTCAAAACAAATATCAGCAATAAAACATCACAGGGCCAGACTAATAAGAGAAGCCCTCGAAATAGAGAAAGCCGGCACCCTGAACAAACGCGACGACGCCATCAACATACCAAGAACATGGAAAACGACTATCCTAAAGACAAAAACCAAAGAAAGCCCAAACCAGGCACCTTCAGTTGCCACCCAGCAACAACCTACACCAATCCCGCCTGCTCACCAGACCGTAACGCGCTACCACCTCCGGCGACGGCAGACAATAAAACCCTTTGCAAGCTCACAGACCAGGTAGCAACGTTGCCAGAACTGGTACATTTGTCAATGTGGTACATTTTCACGCTTTTTGTACAAAAATACAATTTCACTTTCTTTGATACATTTTTTGATAAATTACATTTTCAGATATTTTAGATGATAGAATACCTAATATTACTTACTTGTAATATTTTTTGTAATAATAGGAATTATAATATACTTAAATAAATAAAAAACACTAAATCATTATCATTTCTGCTTCCAATGGAAAACAGAAAAATCTCTTAGTGATAAAGCAATAATTGTTTATCAGTAAGAAACTATAAAAGATTTTGTTTTTTTTTTCAATTATTTACATTTTTTTTGCATTAACTTTCTGCTTTAAATATTTTCATGTTTTGTTTTTTAGAGAAAAATATTTTGATTTTGTGAAAAAGAAAATGTTTGTAAAAGTTATATAATTGTTGGTTTCTATTTTTTAGTACAAAATACTAAATTCTGGTACATTTTTCAATAGTATTTGGTACTTTTTAAAAAATGGCTTTGGCAACATTGCCAGGTAGTTCAAGTCGAGACGCAGAGCGAACAACATCACTTGAAAATGCCGAATGTGATTTCGGCGAAACGTTGTGAAAACAAAGTTTTAAATAAACGGATTGAATCCCGGAATGATAGTTTGCATTCAACCATCCGTGAAAACCTACAATCTAACATATATGTATATATATATATATATATATATATATATATATATATATATATATATATATATATATATATATATATATATATATATATATATATATATATATATATATATATATATATATATATATATATATATATATATATATTATATATTATATATTATACATTATTGTAATTGGGATTTTAACTGCTTCAAAAAAATGCAATAAACAATTAAGTGCCGCATTTAAAAAAATTAAGTTGATGATGGTCTAACGAAAACGAAACGTCGTACGGAAAATCTTTTAACGCTGTTTTGTAGACCTTAAAGAGTGGCCCACGAGAAAGTGTCTTTTGTTTTTCCATATCTCTTTAAATAACGTCAGAAAAAAATTAAAACGAAATCAGCAAATTTCGGTTTTTTCGGGATATCTCCGGAAGTACTCGGAATTTTACAACTTTGTACTCGGCATGTTGTTAGGCACCTAAATGCGCAACTTTGCCATAATTTAACCGACTTCGTATCTTTTACGGTTTCCGAAATCCCCATGCATGCACTCGAATCTGTGGCACCCTGTATATATATATATATATATATATATATATATATATATATATATATATAATATATATATATATATATATATATATATATATATATATATATATATATATATATATATATATATATATATATATATATATATATATATATATATATATATATATATATATATATATATATATATATATATATATACAGTGTGTCCCAGGATGAGCAATTTATACGTAAAAATGACAAAAAATTTTGGAGTTGAAATTTGACCGTTTGGCATCCAGCCCTGCTTGATTAAAAAATAAAATTTAGCATATTTTTATTTTTAAAAATCAAGCATGCCTTGATCAAGCATTTTTAAATTTTATGAGTAGGTAAAGTAGTATTTCTAGGCAAGATTTAAAAAAAAGTTTATAAGAAAAGTTGTTTTAGAATGCAAATTATGCCCGAATACCGAATTTCATAACCATAGGCCTACTTTGATTTTTACGTTTAAATTATTTACTTATTATATATGAATAAAAAATTAATTGGTAAACAAAACGTAAAAATCAAAGTAGGCTATGTTATAATTATTCGCATATTTGCATTCTAAAAACTTTTCTTATAAACTTTTTTTTCTTGCCTAAATACTTTTACCTACTCATAAATTTAAAAATTGTATCAAGCATGCTTGATTTAAAAAATAAAATATGCAAATTTTTAATCAAGCGGGCATAACGGTCAATTTCAACAAAATTTTTGTCATTTTTATATAAATTCGCTCATCCTGGGACACACTGAATATATATATATATATATATATATATATATATATATATATATATATATATATATATATATATATATATATATATATAATAATATATATATATATATATATATATATATATATATATATATATATATATATATATATATATATATATATATATATATATATATATATATATATATATATATAAATATATATATATATATATATATATATATATATATATATATATATATATATATATATATATATATATATATATATATATATATATATATATATATATATATATATATATATATATATATATATATATATATATATATATATATATATATATATATATATACATACATATATAAATTTTGAAGTGGTCCAATATTGGCTCCCTAATTATTTTAGAAGAAAATATTAGGATTTTTAAAGAGCACGAAAAGTTGTACCCAGTGTACAAATTTCAGCTCTTCTCAGTCCGCCAGCTAAGAGATAAATGCTAAAATAAATTATGAATCTCCTATCTTCTTACGCGCCCTGTATTATTAGAAGTTTATAATAAAATACCAGAAAAATTATTTAACCTCTTACTCTCAAGTTGTCAGATCAATGTCACATCATTTTTAAATAATGAACTACTCAAATCAAGAAAAAATCACTATTATAAAATGGTTTACAGGGAAATAGTTATCGAAGAGTAGCGGACATGTTTGCAGCCTATTTTCCCAATAGGCCAATACCAAGTAAATCGACAATAGAACGGACGATAAAAAAATTTGAAACTACTGGCACAGTAATCAATAATTGCAAAAGTGAAGAAAATCGACGTGAAAATCAGAGACAAATTATACAAAACGAGAGGGATTTAGACGTGATACTTTGTGTCGAGGAGGCCGAAGAAAACATTACCACGAGACAACTGGAGGACATTACTGGACAAGACCACACCACAATATCTCGAATTTTAAAAAGATGTAAATATCACGCTTACAAGTACGAAAGACACCAAGAATTAAGAGACGGAGACAAAATACGACGACAGGAATTTTGCTTTGAGATGATGGAGAGGACAAACACTGACAGAGGTTTTTTACCAAATATTTGCTTTACTGACGAATGCACTTTTACATTGAACAACGAACCCAACATTCAAAAATGCCGGTACTGGAGTAACGAAAACCAAAATCGATTTGTTGAGACAAGGACTCAATATCCACAAAAAATTAATGTTTTGGCGGGAATTTTCGGCCACCATGTCCTTGGACCATTTTTCCTTGACCAAAATTTGAATGCGGAGTACTTTCTGGAACTTTTAGAGGAACAAATTTTGCCTGCTTTTAACAACCTTGCTCGTGAAAATCAAGAGATTTGGTATCAAATGGATGGCTGCCCAGCACACAATACCAGGGCTGTGCGCGAATACTTGAACAACGCATTTAATAACGACATCATAGGCTCGAACCACGCAATATCTTGGCCAGCCAGGTCTCCGGATCTTTCGCTAAACGATTTTTTTCTATGGGGAGGGGACATTTAAAAACTAAGCTTTAAACCAATAAAAAATATGAAAATTTAGACCAGCTAAGGAATGCTATTTCCGCTGAATGTGCCAGAATATCGATGTACCAACTAGCCAACGTAAGAAATGAGTTTTATAATCGTTTGGGTTATTGTCTGGCAGTTAATGGAGGAATATTTGAGTATTTGATTAAATCCTGATATTTTCGTCATAAATTGATTTCTAAATGTAGACAAATTTGTTTTATTGTCTTGCGTAACTGTGAGTGCATGTGTTGGAATTAGCTGTAAACTAAAATGAAATGCGAGGATTCTTTTTGAAATTCCCGTATAAAATTGTTTAGTTTTGGCAATGACATTATAAATTAATGATCTAAATTGTCACTGATAAATCGATATGGTGTTTTTATTATTGATTTCTAGAGTACAGGGTGCATAATAAGATACTACGTTGCAGAAGTATTTAAGCAATTTACTCTTTACTGGTTGGT